>CANXYI012228463.1:0-11946 GCA_948208565.1 Hura crepitans | reverse complement strand
GAAGTGTTACATCTATATGGATCATAAGAGTCATAAGTACCTCTCCACACAGAAGGAGTTAAACTTGAGACAAAGGCGATGGATGGAATTGATCAAGGATTATGATTATTTGATCAATTATTATCTGGGGAAAGCAAATGTAATAGCTAATGCACTTAGCAAAAAAATCTATAGCTGCTTTAAAAGCTATGCATATTCGCCTATAAGTTATGGATGATAATGCTCTTTTGGCTAAGATACAAGTTAAGCCAAGCTATTATAGCAAGTGAAGGACTATCAAAAAGATGATTTGAGGTTGATGAGTATCATAAGTGTTATCTAAAAAGGGAAGCTAACAAAGTATGAAGAATGATAGCCATTTATACTATCATGATAGGATTTATGTGCCAAATGTGGAAAAATTACAGAATCAAATTTTACAAGAAGCTCACAATACTCCTTATACAATACATCCTAGTGGCAATAAGATGTATTAGGATTTGAAGCTCTATTATTAGTGGCCAAGCATGAAGAAGGATGTGTCTAAGTACGTGATTAAATGCCTTGTTAGTAAGTACAGGCTGAGCACCAGGTTCCTTTTATATTGCTTCATCCTATAGTGATTTCAAAATATAAATGAGATAGAGTGACTATGGACTTTGTAGTTGGGCTACCTATGACAAGGAGCAATGTGACTCAGTGTAGGTGATTATGGATCGGTTGAAAAAGACAACACATTCATATGAGTGAGAATGAACTATTCCTTAGAGAAGCTAGTAAAGCTTTATATAGATGAGATAGTCTGATTGCATGGAGTGCCATCATTGATAATATCAGATCAGGATCTAAGGTTCACATTGAAGTTTTGGAAGAAGCTTCACAATGCCTTAGGTACTCGATTGAGTTTTAGCATGACATTCCATCCATAGATTAATGGATAATTTGAAAAGGTCATTCAAATTCTTTAGAATTTATTGAGAGGATATGCATTAGAGTTTAAAGGTAGCTGGGACAAATATTTATCTTTAGCTAAATTTGCATATAATATCAGTTATCAAGTAAGTCTTGGCATGGCACCCTATGAAGCCTTGTATGGAAGGAAGTCTAGAACACCTTTGTGTTGGAATAAGCTCAGTGAAATTAGCTCATGAGACAGGACTTAATACAAGATGCACAGGAAAAGTAAAGATTATTAGAGAAAGGCTAAAGGTAGCTTCTTATAGATAGAAATCCTATGCAAATTTGAAAAGGAAAAAGGTGGAATATAAAGTGGTTGACAAGGTCTTTCTCAAGGTTTTGCCTTGGAAAAAGGTGTTGTATTTCCCAAAAAAAAAAAGAAAGTTAAGTTTTAGGTTTATTAGACCATATGAGATCAGAGAACATGTGGGGCCAGTAGCCTATCGACTAGCTTTACCTCTAGAACTTTAGTAGATACATGATGTATTTAATGTATCTATGCTTAGAAGGTATAGGTCGGATCCTACCCATGCGTTGATAATGGAAGAAATTAAGGTTAATCCTGACTTATCCAATGAAGAGAAATCAATAAGGATTATTGATAGAGCAGACACTGAGTTGTGAAATGGGATAATGCCTTTGGTGAAGGTTCTATGGAAACATCGCAGGGTGGAAAAAGCAACCTAGGAGACAAAAGCTCGGATGAAAGAGCAATATTCGTACTTGTTTTAACCAAGTAATATTCTAATGTTGAGGACAAAATTTATTTAAGAGGGAAAGACATGTAATACCCCAAAAATTCAAATAATTATGAATAGTACTTTCTCGAGATAAATATTGGGCTCACTAGGGAAAATTATTAATTATAAAATATTTTTTTAGTAATGTTTGAAGTCAATCGGAGGTCATTAGAGTGGTTAAAAATGCTAAGAAAAATTTTACAATAGTGTCTTAGGAATAGTAACCAAGACAAAGCTAAACCGTAAATTAATTTAAAAGTTGCTTAGAAAAATTATAAAAATATTATGACTTGATACTTAAAAATTCCAATAAATCCAATGGTGTTGAAATCAAAATTTTTAGACATCGGGAAGTAATTTTGCTAGAAATCAGGCAACCTAAAAATAATGGAATAAATTCAATTTTCGAGTTTTTAAGCATAAATTTTTTAGAGATATTTAAGGCTTAATTAAAGTTATTTATTGACACAAAAAAGGAAATTTAATTTTCTTGGAAAGTGAAGAAAAATTGGGAAAATTTTCCAAATAAAATAATTTTTATAAGGGGTATATAAAAGTCAAAATTGGAACACATGGTCAAAATTACTATTCATCATCATTTTTCCCATAACCAGCCAACTTCCCCTTATATTCCACTATTTTTCTTTCCTCATTCCTCCTATTAGAGTCAAAATCTCCACAAAAAAAATTGAACCGTAAAGCCTTCATGCCATGGAAAACCTATAAGAAATGAAATTTTCAAGAAATTCGGTTTAAAAAAGTCGATTTCCATACCTCGTAAATAGTAGCCATAAAATTTTCAAGTAAGAATTTTTGCCTTCTAACATTTTTTCTAAATACTAGAGGTGCCTAAGAGTCGATCTATAGCATTAGATTGAATTTTAGAGCACTGGTTTATTTATTGCAAATTTTTAAAGTTTTTTATGGGTTTATGTTAAAAACTTCCTACCAGAGTCGTGATAAGGGAAAATGAAGGCATAGGTGGGTCTCCAAAAACCTCCTCAAACATCTTGGTATGTGAAATCAAAATAGGATGTGTATTTTTATTTAAAGCCATTAATTACACTTAATATCTTATTTGGGCATTAATTGCTTATTTGTGTGTATGGACATAAATGTCATGTTTAAGTATATGTCATGCCATGTAATGAATGCAATAAATAATTCTAAATGATTGGAATGTATGGAAATTAAGTGAAAAGGTTAAAAATATAATATATGCTAGTAAGAGCTTATTATGTAACATAATTGGGTTAAAATAACTAAATTGAGAATTAATAGTTAAATGAACATAAATTGTGTCTTAATTGCTTAATTAGAAATGTTATGAATACATGAAAAGATAAGGAGGCATTGGAAATGCTAAACACATTGATATGTGAAAAATACCATTTACATGCCTTATATTGAATATGAATGCATACTATGTAAAAAAACCTTATGGATAATTATGAGCATGACATTGTGAGTGTTTATTTAGGAGTATGTTGTATGCTTTAAAGATGTATTTGGTGGTCACTTTAATAGGATGGTCGAATGACACAAAGTGTGTGATAAGAGCGATGCCTTTTATATATATGAAAATATTATTATATGTATGTGTAATGGGTCACGACATATATAGGGAAGTGCAAATCTATCATCTTTGAGTTATGTTTTGTGGTGGAATTGAATGCTTTAAGATGACCATATATATATGAAAGTAATAATTAAGGTATTTTAAAGAGTATGGCCAAATGATGTAATGAATAGGCATAAGTAATATTCATGCATGTTAAATTTAAGGCTATATATAGTTATATGGCATAAACGAGAATGTTATTGTAATAGTTGAATAAAATGAGTGAAAATGACCTAACATGCAAACTTAAATGTGTATATAAGTATGAAATGGATAAATGACCTATTAAACCTCTAATAAGCTTGAAATAAAGAGAAGTTTTACAATAAAAGCTAAAAAGGCCTCAATGGCTGAAATGTCTAAAAGGGCCTAAAGACTCATAATTTTTTAGTCCTTAAAGTTTACTTATGTTGGAATATGGTTGTGAATTATAGTTATGTGGTGTGATGATAACAAACACTAAGTTGTCCTAAGTCACATAATATGGTTGAATGGCCTATAATGGGCTAAACATTTGATGTTTCATGAATTGTGTAAAGATTTGAGTATGTATGTTTTAATTCATATTTCTAAACATGCATATGAATTAAAGTATGATAGAAATAGAGTTAAGGTCTAAAGGAGACTAAAACCCAAAATGGACCTTGAAAGGGCTATTAAGAGCACATTATGCCATAAAGTTGGAGATTTGATGAATATAAAGGCATAAACGGACTTAAATGCCATTATAACCTTAGTTTAAAAATTTATTTTTTAAATGCATGATATAAATCCACAAATGAGGTGGATAATGCACTTGATTGTGAATATGGCTTAATGTGAGCTAAAATGGATATAAAAGCCAAAAATATGATTTTTGATAAACATAAGTAGTTTTAGTCATTCAATGACTAAAATACGAATGTTAAAAGCCATATAAGCTTATTTAATAGGGGTGAAACTAAAACTAATGGTTTTTAGCCTATGAAAAGCAACAACTTAGGAATTAGATAGGTTGACCAGTCAATTAGGGGATATAGTAGTTGCTAGGGCACTTTGGTGCTTAGATAGGGTCTAAAGGTACAGTTGTAGTCTACCAGCGGACATATGAGTTAGGATCTTTAGATCTAAGTGTTTGCAACCATGTAAGTCCATTTTGACACTACATAACTATATGGGTGATGCCGTGTAAGTCACATTTGGCATTGAAAAATGATGCTAGTGTAGTAGAAGGTTAGTCCAAAATATAGACCACTGCAAGACTCATGATCCCATTATCTAGAGGATTAGAGTAATCTCTATGGGCACAAGTTTAAATAATGAAAAACTAATAAATATAACTATTGTGCAAGTAATGACTATAAAATAAACATTTAAACTTAAGTATAATGCTAATACAGTTTAAATGAATGTATTACTGTAACAAATGCTATATAGCTATACATGTGAGTTAAGGAAATTTATAGGCATAATATATTTTAACTTATGTTTATTATGTTTGTTTAGCTATTCTTGCATGTTGTGAAATTTATGTACTTACGGTATATGTCAGTTTGTGTTCATTATGTAAATTTTATTCTTTATATGCATATTATGCAAGTGTTTAATGGCATTGCATGTAAATGAATGTAAACAACTTATATAATGTATAATGCCAATATTAGCATATATTAATTCAATTTCACCACTAAGCATTATACTTAGTGTGTCATTTGTTTTATGACATGTAAGTATAAAGACATTTTGATAACAGAGCCTTGGGACATAAAGAAAGTTAAAGTGAAGGCTTTATTTTGGTAAAGCACTTTTGTAATAAAAGTAATATATGGGATAGCACTCAAGTGTATATGTAATGTGGAATGGGTTAAATTGCATCTATTTTGTAACCATTGTAACTAAAAGTGTTCATTTTGGTTATAGATTGTATACTATTTTAAACTTGAGTTTGCATGTTGTGTTGTATGACATCTTTTCCTGAGGTTGAGATATCATACATTTGGTTGAGTGGTATTTAAGTGATCAGAGGATCACATTATTATAGAGATTGATTGTGGTTGGATATAGAAGTGCATTTTCTTTTATAAGTTGACATTAAAAATTTTGAAATAGTGCCCGGTATAGTTATTATACTATCGAAATTTTAGCACGAGGATTCCTAGTTTTTAATGTATAATATTGTCCAAAAAATTTTTGAAAACCCATATTTTTAACATATTATCTTTTTATAAAGAATGTTAAATAATAAGTAAATAGGTAGATGAGTTTGATATCTTAAGATATGTGCATACGTTAATCGAGCTTAACAATCGACCAATGTCCGGATAGGGTGAGGGGTGTCACAATTTCAACCATAAAGGGGTTAAGAGGGCTAGTATTAGCCGAAACTAAAGTGAATAATTTATTATTATTTAGGCTTTATAGAAAGAATAGATGATTGGGATTAAAAGTCAATATTTATACATGGATGGTTAAGAATAATCCATGTGTAATTACCTTTAAAAAATTAGTTACTCATTTCCATGTCATTAATTCCACTTTTCCACTTGGATGGCCATGATTTCTCCATAATTCCATTTTATCTAAGGGCTAAAAATGCTCCTTACACATTTATTTGTCATTTTCTTTATACATATATACACATTTAATTGAATTTATTTCATTAACTTTTTTCTCATAGTTCCCATCTTTGGAAAATTCTAACACTGTAACTTTTGGATTCCTAATAATTTTTTACCCTCAGGATATGCTACTTTTGAAATTTTTTGAGTACATCTCTAAATTTTTTTTGTCAACTCTAAGCAATTTATTATCTGTCATAAACCATAAACTTGTATTTGTTTTTGAATTTTAACCTTCGATGTGACCTCAATGCTTCTCAAATTTCATCATAATACATCTTATAATTAATACTAATTTTTGGTCGAGTCAACTCCATTTGGCCTAGGTGGCACTATTGACCGGGGCCTACTTTCTAACCTTATTTTTCATGTATTTTCTCACTCTTACTGGCCCATATACACTTTCTTATTACTCTCATGTGTCTCTCTCCTCATTTTGACCATAAATAGTAAATTTCCCATTTTCCCCTAGCCTTTACACAAAATTACCATTTTGCCATTTGACCCTTTTTTCCCTCTGTGGTTTACATTTACCAACTCTACACGATTTGTACATCAATTTCATTTCTCACTATTTCTTTACATTCTAATTCTATCCTCATGAAAATTGAACTTGAATTTAGTGTGTGACAAGATCAATGGCGATGTACTTCAATTTCTCCTAAGTGGTGATACCATTGTTTGTAAGCCTACTGTTCATATAGCTATTGAACATCTTTATCTAGTTGATGTCCTTTGACTTATTTCTCATCTTCAGTATCTTAGCCCTCTACCTTTCAAGATAATCTAAAAAAGTTTTTATTAAACTTCTACTATACTAGTTCAAGATCTTTTAATGTCACCTCAACGCTAGTATTATTAGAGTATTATTTGCTAAATGCTCATGCCAATTCACATCAATCTTCTTTAACCCTTTTTTTCTTGGTAATGATACCAATCCAAGGCCTACCCCATAAGAAACATCCTAAATAGGCTTATTATCTAATCTTCAGATAAGCTAGTGGCTTTTATAGTAATTGTATATTACTTCAGATGGGTTCTTAGGTTAGTTATGCCATCAAATTTGCTCAAATTAGGCATTGTAAACTTATAAAGCATAACATGGTTAGGTCTCAGGTTGATATCATCTAGATCGATATCTTTACCCCTAGTGATAAGCCTATTCATAGCTTTTATCTTTTCATTAATCTTTTTGATTTGGTCATCTTCAGCTACTTTGGGTGGAGGGACTTTGTTGTAGGACTTCCTAACCAAAGGGATGTCATCATCTGAAAGTTGATCAGTTGTTTCATCCATCACTTCTTTGCCTTTATGAGTGGCTGAAGTTTGGCCTACTTACTTTTGTATTCCGGACATGGCATTGTTAAAGGCTGCCATCATCCTCTTTTATATCTCTCCCGTGGCATCCATTGGTATAGATTTAGTGACAAACTTATCAGCGAACATGATTCCTCTTCTTAGTTGGACTGGTAATAGATCACTAGTTTTACTAAGGCACTTGCCTACTCTTTTCCACTAGGTAGTGAATGAGGGAACAATGATGGTAGTGTATTAATAATGTAAGGTGCAAATGATGCATGGTATGCATGAGATGCATGGACATAATGCAATAAGGATAAACACATGTAGGAAACCTTCTAACCTTATTCCTTTTACACATGTGGTTAAGCCATTTATTTCCTAGGTGGTATTACTTAAGCATTATTAGGGGATGTCTAGGTTTGATCATAGGCTTTATTAGGCCTAAATGATCTCTCATATTTAAAGCACATGTAAGGGTAATGGCCTATAACATTTAAATCTTATTTGAGGTGAAATTAGGCTAGGCCCATCCTAGATAAAAGGCACGATGGACTTGACCCCATTTCAAATAAGGTTAAAATGTAATAGGCCTACATAGCAGTCACAATGCAAATTACAAACACTTAGGGTCATACAACCTAGGGGAAGTTACTAAGCTTAACTACAAAGGCTCATAGTTTGGTCAGAAAGGCTTTTATGGCTCCTACAAGTAGGGTTCCTTCCTAATAGGTCTTTCCAATCAAGGATAATAGTGACCGATTAGTTCACATTTCATATACTCAAAAGTATGAAGCTTATGAGTGATGGATATGCTAGTAATTCCCCATTCTTGAATGAAAAATGGGTTCATAGTTCACAACTCCATCCAGGCTAAAAAGGGACACAATGTATATAAAATGAAATGCATGGGATTGATAAAAACATTAGAAGGCATATTATTTAGGCACTTTCAAATTAAATTATCATTCCCTAGTAGCGTCGCCACTATAGATTTATTATATTTTACTGGGTATGAGGCAGTTAGTATTTGAAGTTGCCACCTGTCTCTACACCAAGACCATTATTCTTTTGCCTAGAAAAGGTCCGAAATTAGATCTTATTTATGCCTAAATAATATACCTTCTGTTATATTTAAATGTTTATCAATCCTGTATTGTGCAAGCAAATATTATAATTAAAACATACAAAATAATAATAATAATAATAATAATAATAATAATTATTATTATTATTATTATTATTATTATTATTATTATTATTATTATTATTATTAAAAGATTTTATAATTACACTAACAAAAAATGAATAAATCAATATTTTAAAAAATCAAAATAAAATTAAAACTTGAAATAAATGTATCAAATTATAATGTTTTACTAAAATTCAATTCTATCAAGTTTTGATATAATTATACTGCCCTTTTTCATATTACTCACTTTATTATGTATTTAATCAAATTTTTTGTATAACTTATAAGAAATTTATTCTCAATATTGCATAAATACTTTTAGGGTATAAATAAGTCATAGTTTAAATTTGTTTAAGAAAGATCTTTAAATTTGTTTAAGAAAGATCTATTTAGGAAAGAACTTTTGAATAATGAGGCATCAAAAAATGAATTTAACAATTAAGTTAATAATCTCTTAAAAAAATAAAGTTGATCTTCTTGTTTAATTACTCAAAAAGCACTCACTAAATAAAATAAAAATAAAAATCATCCTCATTTTTTCAAAATTCAAGAAAGTAAAACGAATTGACAAATTTCGAAGGTGAAGCCTTGCTTTAGTAAGTATTGATCTAATCACTAAAGACGGTTTTAATTAAACAGAGAAATTAACAAAATTTAATGGTTTAAGTTAGCAAAAAATATACTACCAAATAAAAATTATTTAAATATTAAAACCATGATCTCATGCCTCTCAAAAATAAATAAAAAATTAAACTTTATGATTTGTAATTACCAAATAGGTTGGTATGGACCTATAAATTTCATCATTAGAAATATATGTAACCATGAATAATATTAACAAATTAACGTATAAAATTTGACTAAGAAATAAAAAAGGGATTTTTTAAGAAATAAATAGAGTAAATTGTGTTTGAAATGTATATTTCATTGAGTATATAATTCAAAGTTTATTTTGACTCTAAAAACATGAATAACTCTATTAATTCCTTGAAAGGGCTAAAACTAGTAATGACTTAAGTAAACGATTTGATGACTTTGAAAAATATAAAATGTTACAATTTATAAGGCATAATGAACTTTTGAAATCAAACATACTATCATGAATTAATAAGTTTTCCCTTAAAGAATAAAACTTTAGGAGTCATCGAACTTCAAATGTTATATCAAGTTTCTAAAGTCAGTATTACATCAACAAAATTTAGAAATCATAAAATACATAAATTAGTATTTATTTATATAAAATCATGTAAATTAAACAATAAAGAATTAATAGCCCTCTAAAAAAAAGTTAGTATTATTAATTCATTTATCAAACAAATTTAAATGATATCAAGAAAAAGAAAATAGTTAAAATTACATATATCTCAAATGATAAGCATATGTTAGATATATGTTATACTCTTTAAAAAAAATCAATCACATTTAAAAGTCTCATACATAAATTGCTAAAATAAAGTCGGTATCAATTCCTTAAAAATGAACCTTTATTGGTTATAAGGGATAATTATTTTAATATAAGTTAGCATTGAGTTATAATTGATAAGACTAAAAATTTAGCATTCTTTGTAAGACAACATTACATAATTAAAGATGATGTGGGAGTGCCTAATACCTTACCCATACATATAAAGACCTCCAAACCCTAAAACTTCATTTCAGTGTCTAATTATACTTAATTTAACTGGTGCGACTCCTTAATTTTCAACTTAAAGGAGTGTCGCCTATTGACTCCACTGGAGAAATTTTTTGTAGGTCTAATGTTATGTATGATACTTATTTAGTTTGTCATTACTTTAAACATGGCATGGATGTCCTAAAATCATGTAAATCAATATTAACCATACACATCACCTCGGGTCAATATTGACTTTTCTCATTTTAAGCATAGGCTGAGAATGAAGTAGGGGGTACTACCAAAGGAAACCTAGTACTGGGCTGTGAAAGTTCTCAACCAAATCTTCCCTTTGTTAATAGTGATATAAGAGATTCCTTGCTAGTTTGATATAGATGATAGTGAGGAATATTGATTTGGACCTTAAACTATGATGGCGATGTTTCCCTTTAAAAGTAAACTTTAAACACCACACAATGATCTTAGAAGCCACCTCTAACCTAACAATGATAAAAATCTAGGAATCAATAATTTAAATTAAATGTAAATTATGTGTATAAGCGTATATTTCATTCATATTTATTTATTTACTCTTTTTTTATATCATTTGCCAAAATGAGTTGTGCAGTTTTGTGTCATCTTGTTAGTTATGGAGAACATGTTCACCCTTAAAGCTAGAGAACTTCCTTTTAAGCTAGCCAAGAAAATTATGATTTAAGCCTCAAAATCAAGAAATAAAGAACTGATATATAGACTATAGGTAGTAATATTGAGATGACATGCTTAGTAGTAGGCCTACTACAATTTATTGATTGGCATCCTAAGTTCTCGTATATGAATTGCTTATATGTACCTTCTGAACAAGTTGTTAGGTTCATTAAAGAGGCCTATTGTCTTTTGTGGTACTTATGCAAGTGCTTTCACATTGGAATAGTATTAGACAAGAGATGGCTACTAGCTTGCTATATGAAGGAAATTGATAACCTAGTTTATGCTTCATTATTTACTAAATGGATGCTCAATTTTATGATGCGAGATCAATGGATAAGATTGTTATAGGATGATATAGATAGCTATACACTAGCTATCTTGAAGATAGAAGAAGAATGGTATACAACTGAACAAAGCATCAAATGCTCCTTTAATTGCACTGTGCAATTTTGTAAAAGCTACACAGAGAACCCATTGTTTAATCTATATAGAAATTAAGATAATTGGATAGATATAAAGGAACTTTTGTACACCTCTAATGGACTATCAAGAGAAATGATCCTTTTAACACTCTTATCTCTAGGTGCTTACCATTTTAATGGATGTCTCAAATAAAATACCTTGAATTTGCCCTTGGACACCATCTTGGTATATCGTACCTATGAAATTGATGATTTTAGCCAACCATTGGTCTATATCTAGGCTAAAGAAAATGAGAGAGCCTAAAAATGGTCTAGTACTAGAGAAAGGAAGATGTTCTATTATGTATTTTGTCTTTTTTCTATAATACAGACCCTAAATGTATTAAAAAGATATGTGTCATTACTTAGTGGAATATATTAAAAATTAGTGACACATATCTCTTTAGCTAAACATGTGCAAATGTAATGATTATATATCTTTCTTTCTCTTATTAATGAAGTGATTTGATTCTCCATAATTTTCATCCTAACAAGCAAAATTACGAAACTCATATTGGTAAAAGTATTAACAAATTTTTTTTGCATGTTTTAGCCTATTATACTTACTAAATTGTTTTACTGGGACCAGCTGAATTTAACCCTTAAGTCATTATGCAAGCTCCAAAATATGGAAATAGTTTTAGAGCTCTCCATGCTAAAAGCTGAAAGGCCAATTAGTTAGAAGGGTGATAACATCCCAATGGAAAAAATGCTATCATTACCCAAAATAGGAGAGGTTAGGTTCTAATAAAGTGACTGGAAACTGCTTAAAGATAT
>CANXYI012228296.1:0-14707 GCA_948208565.1 Hura crepitans | reverse complement strand
ACATAACTAATAAATTTATGCATTTAACAAACTTGGGTTTAGTTAGGAGCACCTATCTCACTAAACCTTCTAATCTTTCCTTCTCTATTTACTTGAAAATAAAAGCTCCTTATTTGTTGCATAAGTTTCAACCTTTGTGGAATCTCTCACCATACATAATAGTCAAGCTTCAATAACCTAAATATCAGTAAATTAAATTTCAAATCATAAATAATAATTTTCTTAATAAAGTCTACCCACCAGAATTAAGTAGGAGAGAGGTTTAATAACTTTGCCTATATACTTTAAGTGCCAAATTCCACTATAATATTTGCTCTAACTTTAATTGATTGTCGATTCCCACTCATAACTACCTTATAAGCATCATTTGTAAAATAAAAAAGCATGAAAAATTTGTGAGAAAAAGAAATAAATTTAAGGGAGGAAAAATGGAAATGGCATCGGCTAGAAAGGAAAAAGAAAGATTATGTAAAAATCATTATTTGTTGCTCTTTAAATATACAACTTTGGATAGTGCATAAATTACCACATGTCTCTATCCTATGCTTTCTACTTAACCTATTTTAAGTGGTCAAACCCTCTCTTAATATCTTTTAAGCTCAATTAAATAACTTAATTATTCTTTTATTAACCTATATATTATTTGCTATTTTTTCTTTATTTTCTTATCCACCGCTTGAATTTATTTTTGATTTTTTTTATCTTGAAATAACTTTATTTTGATTTCATATTTTAACCCCTTTGTATCCATGAATTATATGTTTCAAAAATCTAATTTATGTTGTTCATGCCCTAAGAAGCCAAGAAGCATTATTCATGAACCCAAAAAGTGCTATCCATAAACCCAAGAATTTTTGGGTTATTATAGGTCATAAAAGCAGTCAACATTACCAGTCTAGAGAAGCCCTTTTATGAAATAGAGCAAGTGATAGAGATAGGGATGATGACAAAAAGTAGTGGTTTTATGACATTCAAAACTACTTAGAAATAAAGGATTTCTTAGATAAGGTAACAGACAGAGATAGAAGGTTACTAAGAAAGTTATCTACTCAGTTTATTAGTGTAGATAGGAGTTTATACAAATGGCAAGATGATGGCATTTAGCTATATGACTTGAATGAAATTGAGGATGATAAGATTATGAAAGAAGTACATTTTGGATCTTATGGTATGTTATTAAGGAAAATCATGAGTTAAGGTTTCTTTTAGCTAACTACAGTCCACAACTACCTAATATATGCTAAGAAGTGCCAAAAATTTTAGTAATATAGAGACTTATACCAAATACTGATATCACAATTGCATAACTTGTCATCTTTATGGCTATTTACTGCTTAGGGTATAGACATAAGTGGTGAGATACATCCAATGGCTTCAAACAGGCACCGTTACATTATTGTTTCTATCGATTACTTCTATAAATCGATTAAAGTTGAATTCTTCAAGAAGTTAGGGGCAAAAGAAATGGTAATGATTATAAAGAAGAATTTTATTCATAGATATGGGTTTTGTAGCACTTTAGTTTTGGGTAATGGGGTCCAGTTTAGCTAAAACCAAGACACTTTTACAAAAGTATCAAATATGACACCATAATTTTTCCCTTTACAAACCATAATCCAATGGTGTAGTCAAGGTAGCTAATAAGAATATAAAAAAAAAATTCCTAGTTAAAATTGCTAAAACTTACTGAGATTGGGTAAAAAAGCTTCCATTTGCATTATAGGGTTATAGAACAATAGTTTGAACTTGAATAGAGGCTAGGCCATTTTCTTTAGTTTATGGCACAGATGTAAAGCTTCTGGTAGACATTGAGTTACAATCAATAATGGTAGTTATGGAAGCTAAGCTCACCAAGATAGTTAGAGCTAAACATAGGATGCAACAACTAAACTTGCTAGATGAAAAGTGGATAAAGGCCAACTATCATAATTAAGTCTATTAGAAATGTCTAGCAAGGGCATTAGCAAAAAGGTCAAAAGTCACAAGCTGAAGATGGAAAACTTGGTTTATAAATAGATGAGCTCGAGGGTAACAGATCTAATAGGGAAGTTCAGGATAAACTTGAAGGGTCCTTTTATCCTCAAAAGTTACTACCTCCTTACAAATTATGATGGCAATTAGTTTAAAGAGCTAGCCAACATTAATCAATTGAAAAAGTTCTATAGCTAAAAAAAGCCCTATAGCTTGAAAACTAAAAAATGGTAATCTTGCTAAAAGTGGGTACCTCGATAGGGTGTAAACCGAAAAAGGCATACTATGCACCAATTAAAGGCTGAGAGAAAATAGCTAATCAAGAAAACTTGCGAGGGCTGATTAGCACTAGGAGTCAACATGTAGTTAAGATCTCCCTTAATTAAACACAAAATTGTATTATTACATTAATGTTATTTTATGATTATCATAAATACCATAATGATGCAAACATAAAAGACCATTTTAATAAGCTAAATCATTTATTTTACATACTAAAGTGATGGGAACTTTATTATAAAAGTTCTTGCTTACACAAAAAGGAGAAGGAACAAGCAATATAACATTAGTTTTCATTGAAATCTTCTATTTCTTGTTACCATTACTGCTTTGCATCTTTAACCATCCAAATCTATTATAATTGGTAGCACTTGTTACCCATTATTTATACTCTCTAGAAATCGAAAAATTACAAATAGAGATTAGGGAGATATTACTCTTCATCGGTAAGTGTTTCCACAGGTCCTAACAACCCAAGGCAAAGGTAACAATTAGATTTCCTCTTCTGAATGACAAAGGATGTTTAACAATTCTTTGGACTCCTCTTCACTACTTAACATAATGATCTAGGATGTAAAAAATAACCATGTGTAGTCTAACCAAGAGAACATAGCTCGATTCACCACCACGCCAAACATATGACAAAATTATCCATGGGCATTTGAATTTTATGCTTTCATAAGTTATAGCTACTTAGCGCCAAAAATTTGGCATAGTACTACATGAGGTAGTAGATGTCTCATACTGTAAGAAGCAATGACATAATGAGGAGGATTATCAAGCAGATATTACTTTTATAGAAACCAAACCTAAAAATAGTTGTTAGAAATTAAAAAAAATTAAAAATAGGATTCCTAAGAAAATGTTCGACTAAGATAGGGTTAAAACTAAAAAGGCAATCCATTTGAAAAAATTAACATGAAAACCTAAAAAGGCATGTTACTAAGATATGTACTTGAAGAAGAAATGGTCTCTCATGGGAGAAGTTAGCAACTTTAGACTTTACAGCATCTAGACCTAGTATGCTTGCAATAAGAATTAAGTGAAAATGGTTTAGCCTATTTCTTATGCTATTCACCATGTCAAATTGCTGATAATCACCAAGATTTTCATTTAAAGTGACTGAGATACTTGACGAATAATGTAAATAAAAGAGCTCCAGCATGTAGTGAGGGGCATGTTTATATGCCTGTAAAAAAAGGCTAACAAAAATTCTAATGAGATTATGTCATTTTTTAGAACCCATCTGATAATTAAAGAAGGAAGAACACCTAGTGTCATTACTACCTTGAGGGGATAGGTGGAAGCACAATTAGGCTAGTAGGGTAAGACATCATCAGTATATAGGATAGCCAATATGGTAGCAAATTCCTCAGACAGGGTGTGATACCCCTCCTACTAGCATCTATAGACACTAGTTATAGGAGTGCCATATTATATGCCTAAGGCACTAGTAACTATATATGTACAGTCATACACTTGTTATCTTGATATAGATATCAGTTCAATTGTGCAAGATGCACTCTTTCAATAATTTATTCATATTGTAAATAACTTCACTATATAAAACAAAGAAACAATTCCATATATTCAAAGGCCATTCAATCGATTGAAAGCAATATTTCTAAATCCCAAATGTTAAACTTGTGAAACCTTTACATTTGAATTATTAAAAGAATGTTTAAACCAAATGAAATAATAAATGAAATCATGCCCAAATGTGATGATTTCATAACCAATATGATCTATAGACCCCACTTGCATTGCTTTCTCTATTGAACTTGGAATCTTTAACCTGCGCATGGAAATAACCAACGCGCTAATAAAATCTTGCTTAGTGGTACATAACCCTCTATTATTACCACTAAATAACACATATTGCAATACAACATCATATATGTTAAAATTCATAATATATTATTCATAGTGTATCAATATTCACAATTGTGTATAGATTTCACATGCATGCTCTTACCTTGCATACCTCTTAGGGGGTGGTCATCATATATGAACATGAATGAATATATGTACATGCATAAACAAATAACAAGGCAATCCATTTCATATAAATTATGTAAGTTGCTTGTTATATTAAAATGTCAATATTTGTTAAGCTCATTTATCAATTTTGTTTACTTTTCTTAATGTGGCCTAATGTATCCTACACCACTTTAGACTAGGTAACGAGTTTTCTAGTGTCCTTAGGAATAAAAAATCCATATGCACTAATCAATGACCTTAATTACATGGTGATTTCTAAGCTTATATGGTCATGCCCACTCAATAATTAGTTTGTATATTGTCCTCAGGGCTTACCCAGTTGTCCCTATAATAGGGATTAGTCGTGCAGTGCTCTCAGAGTTTACACAACTTTACCAACTATAATGATGGCACATAAAAGATAGAGATAAAGTACTGCTAATACCCTATTGGCATGTAAACTATCCTAATGTGATTGCCAATCTAAAAATACATAAGCACTACAGTATCTACAATCATTTTTATTATAGTCATTTTTGTAACATGTTTTTCATTGTTTAGTCATAGAAGTATGCTTATAGCATTTGCTTAACCACATAGCAATAGTCCAACTCATAGTCATATGTCAATGATCTCAAAGTCTCAATAGTGTTGTTTATTAATCATATACTTTTCATTTATACACACTTAATGTATATTTACTTATGCATTAAAGTATGTCTTTATCAATTGGATATTATTATGTCCATTCATTATGCAACTGAACACTAGGGATAGATATATGTATAAACACTCATTTGTGATCACCTTGTATCTACATGAATATGGTTGAGGTTTAGAAAACTATAAAATCAAATTCTTAATCAAATCTTATTCATAACATTCTCATATAAGCTTTAAAATATTTAATTCTAGTTTAAATAAAGAAATTCCAAGAAAAAAGTTCCTTTTAAAGCATTTTGAAAACCATTTCTTACTAAAACTTAAAGGCCATGGGCGTGATCTCATATAAGGTCAAGGCCGTGAGACTTTATTTTAGACAATAGCTCATGTTTAAAGATAAGAAAACATTATTCATTTTTGAAAGAGGCCATGAGTGTGTCTAAAAAGTCATCACAGTCATGACCTCTCATTTTTCTAGAATTCCAGCATTAATTTTTTAGAAAAACCATCTCTAAAATCCCCTAATTAATACTCAAATTGATATCAATCAATTTCTACAAATTAAACATAGTTTAAGTATCAAATTTTACAATTAAATCATATCAATTCCTAAACAATTAACACCAAAATCAATTAAAATTGTTAAAAATTTAGTATTCAAGGAAAACAACTATAGAACACAATTTCAATCAATTTTAACAACTAAAACCATATAAGATGGTTATGCACATACTCAAAAATTTTAATAAATCATTTTGGAATGAGTTTAGCCCTCAACAACATATTTCCCCTTTGAATTAAGTCTTGAACCTTCTTTCTTTTCTTATTTTTTAATAGATACAGTAGCCCTAAAAATCAAGAAAAAGTTAATGCAACCATTACTCGACAGTCAAAATTACAATTAAAAGGAAGAAGAATGAATGAAGACCACTTTACCCTGATGAATTAGTGGAAAATAGAGGAGTACATAGAAATTAGAGTGCAATGGGAAGGAGAATAAACGTGTAACACCCAAGAATCTCAAGGTTATGAATTGTACTTCCTAGGATGTGATTGGTGCTACTCAAGACCCGAGTCATACTAATGCTACCGAATAAAATTATTATCTATAACATAATTATGGGCTAAATTTGAAATGAAAATGAAGTTGTTAAGATGGTTAAAAATAGAAGTAAAATTTGTACGCAGTGTTTTATGAATAGTAACTTAGTTAAAGCTGAATTGTAAAATAACATGTTTTTGCTCAAATTGACACAGGAATGTCACAATCTATTACTTAAATATTCTAGATAGTCTATTGGGATTTGAATTGGAATTTTTTTAATATTGGGAACTATTTTCTAAAAAGCAAACAAAATTACAAGTATCAATTTAATTCCATTTTTTAGGGTTTTGAGTAAGGTTTGTTCGAGCATTTCGAGTATTATTTCAAGTGATTTAACAAGACTTTAAGATATATTTACTGAAGTTTAAATGGAATGAATAATTTTCAAAAGAATAAAAAATAGGTAAGGATTAATAAGGACTATTGGATTTTAAGTGAGATGGATCCTAGCCTTTAGATTGAGGGACTATTTAAGGGGTCAAAGATGGCTACTATTAGTCTAAGGAAAGAAAACTGTTCTTCATCCATGAAACCTCAAACCTGATGGTATTATGGTTCCTCCCTTCTTAATTTTCTTACTTTTTCCTTTCTTTAAAACCCTCAGTTGAGCATCTAAAATAATAAATCAAAGTTTTTTTTTTTTGCTTTCTTATGGTGAACAAAATAAGAATGAAGAGGTAATTTTAAAGAAGATAGGATTTTGATATTAGGAAAAATAGTAACCACTTAAAGGGTATGAGGTTTTATTTGAGTACTCATATTTTTCTAAGGTGTAATTAGGTCTTAATAAGGGTTTTCTAAAGTCAATTTAATGCTTAAAAGCATAGAGATTTTATTTTGGATTTTAATGTGTATACATATTCTACGTTTATGGAGAAAAGAGAAGGAATTAAGGGGAAAGGCAAAGAGAAATCTTAAAGAGGCTTAATTGGTGTCTTTGACACCCTTGGCATGTGTATCCAATAATAAAATTCCTTCATGTGTTAATTTGCATATTTAAAGTATGTGTGTGAATGCATTTAATGTGCTTTTAGTGTATATATTAATAACAAACAAAATGTATGATTAATTGGTAGTTAAGTGGAGTTAAATGCATGCTTTAATTATTCTCATGAAGGAATTAAATGGTTTATGTTCATGGAATAATATGATGGCTAAAAATGCCTGGCAATTCCATGAGTGGTAAATATTCACTAGATGTGTGAAAATGAGGTTATATGCATGTGTTAATAGTGTTAAATGATGGAATAAAGGATTAAGTGTGGGAATGATCTACTAGCCGAATGATGTGTGTGATGTGAGTATGTGAGTTATGCATGAAGTGTGTGGTTAAACTAGAAGTAAAAGTGTGACACCCTTTACTCGATCTAATTACTAGATTTGAATGAGAGGTGACACACAATGACATTTCACTCATTTCTTCCCATGTACCTTAAAACCCTTTTCATCAACTTAAATCCTACATTAAATAACTAATTAACTTTTAATATTTCTTAAATCATCATATAATCAAACTAAAATCAATATGTATTACTTGGGATTATCCTATTAAAAATTCGACAGCATAACATTGTCCGATGACACTACCAAAATAGTAATATGTAGAAATACAATACTTTTACATAATCTCACCATCACAGCATATATTATAATCCTTTTGATCATCCCAACACATTTTAATAAATAATAATCACAAACACATCACATGGTCATAAGAAGTATCTTAATCCATAATATTCATAGACACATCATATGTGTACATATATCATAATACATATACATCAATAAAATCTTTATAGAACTTACATTACAGTTATGCTTTTGAATTTAAGTTCATATGTTTTTACTTCACATGAGTGCCTTACTACTTATTACATTGCATAAGGTATACAAAAGTCTATACTTAACAATAGATAACTCCCTCTGATATACTCTACTTGACTGAAGCTTATTTATAGTCAGTTATCTTCTATTTATACATTGCAAACAATGATGCCCTAAGCATAAGCTTAGTAGTGTATTCAATGAAATATATTTAAATACATATGTCAAAGCATTCATGATAATATGAAACTCCTTCACACATATGTGGCTTTCTCTAATTATATAGAATTAACTAGATTCATTTAACTGGTTATATTTATATCATTATTATACAAACATTTTAACAACTTAAGCTGTCTTTACATTTATAATTATCTACCATCAAACATAGTGTTCATATCATATCATCATTTACATTTAAGATTCAAAAGTTCATTATATGCAGATTATGTGTACATTAGTTATCTGCCATTCACATTTAAGTATTGCTTTATCCATAAGCTGGTTATGTACTTATCTAGTCCACATTATACAAGCATGCAAGTTTTAATACTTAATACATACTATTTACTTCCATAATAGTTATCTTGTATTTCCATTTATGTCTTATGTTCACTATATTATACTTAATTATCATTAATGAATTTAACAAATTCCTTAAAACATATAATAATACACACAAGTTATATATCATTATATACCAATTACATTTATAACGGTCATTTTATATCCACATTTATACTCCATTTGTCTTTATATCATCTTTTTCATTTCAATCTAGATTTCAAAAATCATTTAGCCCATTCTTAACAGACATAAGTCTTAATGCTAGATAATGGGATATTTACCAGAGGGGTTTCACTAATTGATCAGTTACTTATATTTTGGACCTTATTGGTGGCTGCACCTATATAGTGCAATGGCCCTATCAGACCTTACTACTATTGCACTAACGTGATATAAATATATTATGCAGTAGGCCTATTAGACCTTACTTGCAGCTGCACCCATATGGTATAGTGGTCTTAAGGAGCATGTGCCATCTAGGCATATGTGCAATGGCTTCCTTAAACCTCATTAGCGGTAGTACCCATATGGTGTAGTGGCCATACAAATTTTATAGCACTTGTACACACTTGGTATGGCATTGAAGTACCCTAGCAACTGCTATTTATCCCTAGATTAGTCAACCTATTGAGTCTAGGTTATCTAACCCATATAGGATTTATCACATTTCATTTTATTTCATATTCTTTACATAACTTATATACTTTTCGCATGTCCCTTAATTTAATCTTGATCATATTATGAAAAATTGAGCCTTTTATTTGCTTGATCACTTTTATACCTTCTTTTATATAATTCAAACCCATACACTTAATAACAATATAGATATAATTCATTTAAATAACTACATAATTCATCATCATCTCATATCTAGTATAATCAATTCATGTTCCTTACACATAATAAATAAATCATTTACATCACCATGTATGATTGCCCTAAGTTTATATTATACATTTCCAAAGCTAGTTACATCTCATTTCACTTTATGGATTTTAGTCATCTCAATTTTTATTTAACCTCAAAATTCTCATTTAATTTCATTATTAAATATTTAATTCCTTTTATTATAATTCATTTAGCCAACTTGAATTCATAACATAATTAAGTAGTTTGAGTTTCATAACCTACCTCATAAACTCATGTTGACATTTCATTTAGTACTAATACTTTTATATATTTTACATATGTCTTGCATAATTCCTTATATATGTATTATCCCATTGACATAAGTCATTCTTTGATTTACTTTATCATAGCTTTCCTTTCTTCATGGAAAGTAAGTTCGTAAGCTTATATTCCATAAACATGCTAAAAATACATATATTTAATGCATTATTTGGCCTTAATAATTGTTATTAGCTTATTATGTATACTTGCAAGGTTACAACATCCTTATCCCATTTCTCTTGCTATAGTCATCATAATTTCACATATAAGCATTTTAATGTCCATCATTTTCTTTAAGATCAACATCATGTACTTAATTTTCCATGTCTAGGACATTTAGCTGCATTTAGTCCTTTTCATTAATTATGCCATTCAAGCATTATTTAGCTATTATAGTCTCTATACTCACATTCGAACAATAGTACATCATACATACATCCATTAATCTCTTTTAGTCACTATATCCATGCTGATTTCACTTGCCTCTAATAAATCATACACAAAACAATTTATGTTTTATATTAATATTACATTCCATTTAAAATTTATATGTCTAGTTAGTATTATTTTATCATTATTACAAACTATACCTTATACATACTTCTAATGTCCATCATAAGTAAACATACACATATACTAAGCCTTCCTCATAACCTTAACTCATCATGCATTTTTTTAATCATTTTATTAATTAATACATTACTCTCACACAATAGCTCATGCTAAAACAATGGATACATGCACAAACATGACAATATTATTCAACCATATTAGTAACACTAACTTGTAATCTATTTTAGAGCTTAAATTCCATTCAATTCATGCATTAATTATCTAATAAGCATAATTATGTCACCAATCCTTATTGACACATGCTTAAACACATTAATTAAGCAAATTAAGCATATGTACACACATTTTAGTTATTGAATTATCAACACACCAAGTATATGGCATTGGTTACACTTTGGTTATCGACATGCCTAAAAACCAACCTAAAACTACCCTAAACATTCCTATTTTATACTCTTTTTACTTTGTAAGAAACCCTACTATCATCCCACTTGATAGGCATACTCCCACCTTAGCCTTATGTTCATTTTAACCCAAAATTTGTCTAAAACTTTAGCAGTAATTACTACATGCCCTACTATTAACACTACTCATCAGTTACTATATAATCTTAGTGGTTGTTGTCTATTGCCAATTTCCATAGAAATTCATTAGATGCTGTCTAAAATTTGAAGGAGTTTTAAACTTCTATTTTCTCTCCCCTCTACTACCTATTTTAATGTTTAAGATGTTTAACAATAGCAACACTAAAAAAAGGATTCCCTATATTCCCCTAAGGTCAAACTAGTGACACTACTACTATTGATAGTAGTAGTTTATTTCACCCTTAAACTAGACACCAAGTTTCCCCATCGACGTTGGTAGAAATCAACATCAGCTCACACACTCAACTTTCCCAATTCATTCATACCAATATTGAAATCTGTGTTACATATTCCTAATAGAGCACTGGCAAAAATATAAGAGAATTCACACTTTTAATTGTAAAAATACAGTTTCTTTCTTATTATTCCTCAGTTACAACTATACCTTTTTCCTTACTATCAAAATTCAGTTCCCATAATCTAAATCTACTCCTCTCCTTTGAGTTTAATGGCATGAGGTATGGGTAGGAAGGTTTAGTTTGTGGTTTAATTAATGAGATAAATTGAAATTAAAGAGAGAGTTTAAGTATGAAAGCCTATTTTTCTTTAGAGTCTACCATCAAAGTGAAAAAGAAAAAGGAGGAAAATAAATATTACCATCCCTATCACACATGTATAAATGTGTGTGCACATGTGTGCCAATGAAGACGTAGGATTTTAAGTATAAGAATGATCTAACGGTTATAAAAACACAAAGTAAAAATCTCTTTATATCTTTTAAAATTTTCCATTCTACAAATACATAAAATTTCAAAGAGTTATTTCTTAAAAATCTTTCCTGACATTTAAAAATGCCAATTGTTGTTCCATAATTATCTTTAGAATATCATAGTATCTGTTTATGAATTTTTTAAGTTTATCTGAGTAATAGCACAAAAAATTTGATTTAGCTTAAAATAAAATTAATCCACCATAATATCTTCATATTTTAATTTTAACCTCATTCATAACTTCATTTTCACTTTGAGTTTCATCTATAATTATTTTATAATACTTACTTTCGTCTGGTCAAGTTATAGAATTTTAAGTCTCAAAATACACTATTCACACCCCGAGAACACTACTCAAAAAATACGGTGATTTTTTAAACGTCAAAAAAAGTATGTTTTATATATGTATAATGATAAAAGGGGTTTAATATGTATATAGAGAAGCTTAAGGCCAAAAATGCATGATACGGTGTTTTGGTTTTATGTTAAGTGTAATTAAGAGTAAATACGTACTTGTGTGATATATTTTGGTTCTTCCATCAACTCACATGCACATGGTATAAGTATAGATGTTTTTGAAAGAATTAATGATGTAGTGATAAACATGTAATGAGTATGTATGCCTAGATTTTTGGTTTAGAACTTTCCAAAGGATTTGAACTTTGACTTGACCCAAAAAGCTTATGGTGTAACCCAAATTATAGAAAAAATGGGAATTTGTGTCGATAGTACTCATTTACTTTTTGGACCTATGATTATAACCAGAGATAGGCTCAAGCAATAAGGTAAGCAACCTAGAATCCTAGTTTGTATAAACCACCTTAGTACAAGATCACCTGGACTTAGTCCTATTAAGTTTGTATAGACTAACATAGACTCAGCCTAAAACTAAGCCCATAAAACACCTCGATTAACCCAAAGCCTAGGTCCACATGGACTTAGTGACCAAAGTTTGTAAAGACTAACTGATGAAAAACTTCCAGAAGCGTAATCTTCCTATTTAGACTCTAATTCCTAATCTTACTAGGATTCCTCCTCTTTCTAGATAGGAATACTCCCTAGAAACACTATATATACCCCTTCTATCAACCTATTTCATAACCAACAATCATTAAGAATAACCCACTATTTTGAGAGTCAAGATTTGGATTCTAATGTATGATAGATCTTTTAGTTTTTAGCCCACACTTAAAATAATCCTTCTTCTAAAACCCAACCATTGCATTATTGCTTCAAGCTTATTTACAAGGTAAGATCTAAGGCTTATATTGTTCATTGTTGGCATCTATTTGTGTGTATTGCTTTTGTAAACCAATAATCTCTCATGATTATGTAGAAAACCACTAATGTGAGGTTAGGCCTCTTAGCATGTAAAACGAGTTATTAAGCTACCTATGACAACCTAAAATAAGCAAGAGAATTAAAAGGTACAAAACCAAATAAACAAATAGAAGGTAAAATGTTTGGTCCCATCTCAACATCGGTTAGTCCATCCAGAATAGGTAAGGCTTCAACCTTTGTCTATGTGAACTATGACATATCATGGTTAATATGTCTGTCCGAACCTCCAAGCTAGTATGAAGGGTTATTCTTACACAACTCAAGGAAATGGTTAGTAACACAAATAATAATCCACGAGGACCTAATAATAGAATGACAACATTATGCGTAATACAAATAAGAATGGTCATGATACATGCCTAGAAGATTATTATCACTAAAGGAATAAAGAATTAATTATGCAAGGTAAAATATGATGAAAAATACAGATATTCATAAAGATTGGGATTCAAAGTATATGTCTATATGGACTATGCTCCTCAAGAAAGGGAGTTCGTGGAGACCTCACATTAATTCCAAAATATCAATATGCATATTAAGGAATAGAATAATCATAAAACATGATAATATCACACAAGCATGTCAATATGGTAAACATGATACATTTGAATATGGTATACAAAGCAAATAGAAAATTGTTATTCAACAATAGTCCACATAGACGTCAGATCATATACATATCAATATAGTAAGTTCGTGTGGACCTTGTCATGTCTTAAGGTATGTACATGTCATTAGCATGTCAATGATAGAATGATCACAATAGTTTAACAGGTCATTACACATAATCAAATAGTTTGAAATAACAACATACTCCTATAATCGATGTAGGGATTACATAGAACCACCTCACATATAATCAATTATGAGCGATCATAGGTTCACTAAAATAATATGAATGAATGAAGATAAGTAAAATAGGAGGCCTCAGATCTTACCTTGTGAATGATCTTCAAGTAACAATGCAAAAGGTAGAGTTTTGGAAAGAATTATGATTTTGGTGTGAGCTAAACATTTAGTTGTTCGATCCTACTTTGAAGTCTTCTTCAAAACTCTCAAAGATTGTAGGAAGTGATTCCTATGCAGTGATCGATCTTTGTAGTTTGTGTCAAATTAAGTTGATAAGAGAGGTATTGATAGGGTTAGTGGATAGCTTTTCCAATCCAGAAGAAGTAGAGTCCTACTAGGATTAGGAATTATAGTCTAAAAGACCACATTTTTTGACTTTTGGACACCTACTAAATAAGGGAAATATATTAGTTTCTTGAAATTCTTACCCGATTGTGAAAAGGTCACTATTCATCCAACTCGAAAACGTGAGTTTTCACTTTGTTTTTCTTCAAAAAAACCTTCTAATTCCTTATCTAAGCACCTTAGAAATTCAATCTTAAATGGAGGATGTAAGAACTTGGCTCAAAAAAGGAAGATCAAAGAAGGAAAAATGGGAAATTCTTCCCTTAAGGGCTTTTCGGGTTTTTGAGAGAAAAAGGGTGAGGAGTGATTTTGGTCATTTGACCAAAAAGTCAAAATTCTAAGGCTATTTATACTATTTGAAAAATAAATTTTTAATACCATTAAAAATTCTTTTCTCCCCCATTTTAAATCCTTTTCTATCTCATTTTACTTCTCAAAACTAGTTTAATTATGTCTCTACATGCTCTAAAAATTAGGGCTCAAAAATTGAAAGACACAAAATAAAAATACCAATTTTACACGCCTCAAAATTCAGTGAAAATACTTCCCAACCTCTAAAAATTTAGATTCCAGTGCCAGTAAACTCTTTGGAATTTTTGAGTATCAAGTTGTATAAATTTTAGAATTTTCTAAGTAACTTTGATAATTATTTACGATTCAGCTTTGCCTTAGTTACTATTCATAAG
>CANXYI012228196.1:2500-18293 GCA_948208565.1 Hura crepitans | reverse complement strand
TTTACATTCTTTTATTTTCCGGATATCACTGAGATCTACACTGATTCCTTTAGTTGAGGTAATAAATCTTAAAAATACTACTTCATCTAACCAAAACTCACACTTGCTTAGTTTAGCATAAAGTTGCTTCTCTCTCAAAGTCTGTAACTGTTCATAATCATCTCTAGTCTTAGAGTACACCAAAATATCATCAATGAACACCACAACAAATTGGTCTAAATATGGCCTAAATATTCAAGTCATCAAATCTATGAATGCAGATGAGGCATTAGTTAGCCCAAAAGGCATTACTAAAAATTTAAAATGCTCGTATTTGGTTCAAAAAGCTATTTTAGGAACATCAGATTCCTTTATCTAGAGTTTATAGTACTCAGATCTCTAGTCAATTTTTGAAAATACACATGATCCTCTGAGTTGATAAAATAAATCATCGATCCTTGCCAGTTGGTATTTGTTCTTGATTGTCACTTTATTCAACTGCCTATAATCTACTTAAAATCTCAACTGGTGCTCCCTATGGTGAAACACTAGGTCTAATAAACCCTTTATCTAATAGCTCTTGTAACTGGTCCTTTAATTCTTTTAATTCTACGAAAGCCATTTTATAAAGGGCTATTAAAACTAGGGCTATGCCTAGATATACTTTAATGGCAAATTCAAGCTTACGCTCAGGTGGTAATCTTGGCAACTCATATAGAAAGACATCAGAAAACTCTGCTATTACTAGTATCTGACTGATATCAGGTTCTACCTTTTCTATATCAACCACATATGCCAAATATGCTTGACAACCTTTTTGAATCATGCGTCTTGCTATCACTATGGAAATAACATTAAACAAAAAGTCCTTTCTTTCATTAGCAACTATGATTTCACCTATATCTATGTAAATAAAATGTAAGCCTCTTCAGTCTACAATCCACCATAGTATGATGTCTGGACAAATAATCTGTACTCAAAATGACATCAAACACATTGAAAGGCAATTCAATAAGATTTGCAATTAAAGTCTATCCTTGGATAATAATAGACAATTCTTACATATTCTATCAACAATCACATGTTGTCTTATTAGATTACTGACCATAATTTCTATGTTTAGAGATTCTAATTGTAATCCTCTCTCTCAAGCCAGTATAGTACATACATACAAATGTGTAGAGCCTGGATCAATTAATGCCAAAATAGGTAAATTAAAGAAATAGAATGTAACAATAGTGACATTAGGAGAATTCATATCCTCTTAAACCCTAATAGCATACTATCATGCTGGAGCCTGAGTCTCTATCCTCTAACTAGTCTCTGGTTTAGGCCTTTAACTCCTATTAAATTTATCTCCCTTGTTATCTCTTTGGCTCCTAGCTATGGTCGGTGATGAAGCCTAAAGTTAAGTGGAGTCATCTATCTTCTTTGGGTAATCTTTTTAATAATGCCTAGTAGATCCACATCCATAACATACACCTAGAATAGTTCTCCAGCAAACTCCTCCATGTCTCTTTCCACATATCTAACAAGTAGGAAATATGCTCCTAGTTATGGAAACTAGTGCACTAGAAGCCGGTCTTTATTGTCATGGTCTGAACTACCCTGTTGGCCTAGATCTCTATGTCTAAGCTATCCTTTATGATAATTAAGCAACTAAATTCTCTTTTTATCTTTTGCCTGCTTTTGGTGCTGAGGTAATCTATCCTATAGTGAAAGATCTCTCTTTCTACAAATTCTCCCTCTATTATTTCAATATATCTTCTACAGAATACGCTGCAATGACTAACTTGGCAAAGTCATTAACCTTGTTCACTACCATTTGTAGTTTGATCTCTGTGTCGAGGACCTTTTTGAACCACATGCATCTATTTTCCTCAGTGGGGATTATCTCCCTTGCATACTTGCTCAATCTAGAAAACTCCTTCTCATATTTTGAAACTTATCATCCCTTTTGTTTTACAACAAAGAACTCTTTTCTCTTCTTTTCTACATAAGTCTTTATGATATATCTCTTTTTAAACTCTTGTAAGAAGAACTCCCAAGTGACAACTACTATAACTTTACATTCCAGAACTATTTTCTATATAAGTCTTTGTGATATATCTCTTCTAGAGTACATTTTAGTTGCTTTAGAATTCTTATTATTCTTTTCAATCAATATTCTACCTTGGCAGCGTCGTCTATATTTGCTCCTTCAAAATCAATAACTCCTATCTTTTTAACTCATTTTAGATAGGCTTTCTGGAGCGCTTGTTGTGGTTGTTGCTATTGTACTAGTAGCTGTGGCACTGTGGTGGTTGTGGAACAGTTGTTGCAATCATCTATCTCAATAGGTCTATTATCTACTAAATCTATGGTATTGGTGCTTGTGTCGATTCGTAGGTGTAGATTGTGCTGCATCACTAGGCACTGGGGCTTCTGCATATGCTAGCTCATTACTATTATCGAGGAATAACTTTGCACTTTCTCTTTTTCACTAACTCATAACCTTGATTCACTCATCTTTAATTGATATAAAAAAAAAACAAACATTAGCCTCAAGAAGTGCAACATCATGTGACATAAATATATCAACCTTATAGCACTCATATGTAGTCTAATACACCTAAAAATGCCTAAACATAAGCTCTGATACTACCAAATGTAACACCCCACCCTCGACTTAGTAGTCGAATTCGAATAAGGGATGGCACATTGTGACACCTTCGATGCAAACCGTTACCAATATGAATAAGAGATGATACGAAAACCAACTAATCTTAACTTTACCGTATCTTCTTAAAACACTTTTATATGAAAATCATACATATTTCATGACTGTTTTATTACAACAAAATTTCGATAGCATAATTGTTATATGTAGACATATCCCAAAATAAAACCTCTAGAAAATAACACTTTTATGTCATCTCAATCATCAACCAACATCCCGAACCCTTCTGGTCCTCATCTCATCTTAACATCTCAAGCAGACATATCACAACATGCATTCACATCCACACACATGCAACTCAGAAGAATATAACCTGTGTAATATAAGTTTACATCCCAACATGCTATTTCATAATACATAGCATAATATTCTAGTCCTATTATGTTTACATATAAGTGCCGACTACTTATGAAATTACATCACACTATAAAACCAAAATATACTAAAACACTTGTATTAACTCTATTGCACTGCACTATTGCTGTTAAGGCTGACTAAACCTATCTATCTACTACCTACACATCAAAAAATACAATACACTAAGCATAAAGCTTAATGGTGTATTCAATAAAATATGCTTACACATATATGTACACAAATACAAATTAAATAGGCAATGCTATGTAAAGTTATAACATACAAAATGCACACACATTATCATGTTCATTGCTTACTTGCTTATGCCTGTCACATTACCTTATTCCAATAATAACATATGCCTAATCATTTTATGTTTATCAAGTCTTTTATTCATTTTATAATACACACAATTTTAGTTTCTTAAGTAACTAGCTGATTAGCCCATATTTGATAGACACGAATCCCAATACTAGAAATCAGGATTATGATATGTAGTGGCCCATATTTTGGACCTAATGACCGCTACATGAGCATAATGAGATATCATAAATGTAAAGTGATCCTCTTAAACCTCTCTACGACTGCACCTATATGAAATTATGTGCAATGGTTCTGTTGGACTTACTAGTAGCTACACCTATATAAATTATCATGATATATCAGTATGCAACGGATTATAACACTATATGATATGTGTATGTGCAGTAGCCTAAATGGACCTAATAGTAGCCACACTCACATAAAAATAATACCAAATGTCTAGTAGTTGCTAACTCCCTAGTTGACTAATTAACTTATCTAATAGGTTGTCTAACACATATGGGCTTTTGACACTTTACTTTATTCGCTTTTACATTATATGATCTTTATACATAACACATGATCATAATCACACCTTTCTTTACCTCATTGACACCAATATGATCCATACATGTTTCTCATTTGAAGACTCATGTTCCACAATCTAAATTAACATCACAATTATACATATAATGCAACTTATGTTTCGTCACATCTCACATGCAACCTATACATGTGCACACAAAAATGCATACACATAACACACATATAATATACCTCATTTCTAACATATTGCATTCCATTCCATCAAACATCATATAGGCATGATTAATCATCTAGATATAGCCCAATTATACACATTTAAACCATATTATCCTAAATTACCATTTTGCCCTTTTTGCACATAACATTTGGCCAAGTGTACATTTTATCCATACACTTATTGTATCATCATTTCTCTATTGTTTTCACTTATTTAGCATACATTAAACATTATTATACAATCATAATTATTTTAGGAAAATTTAAACTACTAAACTTACAACTTCCATAATAGGTATTCAAACTTGAAATACACAAAAATGCAAAGTGTACACAAATTTTATCGAACACACTAACACAACAATTTCTCGGTGTCCTGAATATCACTTTACAACTTCTCTTTGCCTTTAGCTTGCCTCTCTTCCACTTTATCTAAATTCTATAATAGGCAATATGTTAGAAAAATTCATAAAAAAATCTACGTAAATCAAAACTAAAAAATAACACCTATACTGTAATTTCGAGCACCCATAATATCATAAAAAATATTAGAACCCTAAAAATATGCTTACCTTGCTTTTGGGTTTTCAAAACCCTAGCTTTGAAAACTTCTCTTTTTTTAACAAAAACTCCCTTTTCTCATGAAATAAATACCAAAATAAGAATCTAGACACGATGAGGATCGATTTGGGTATAATATTTAGGGATTTTTTTGGTGTGTTTTTGGGTTATTTGCAGCAAAAAATGGGGAAGGGTATTCCTTTGAGAATGGCATCAGGCACACTTAGGGAGGATGATGGTGAATGTGTGACCTTGTGTGTTACACTCACATAAGCCCACCTTTATATATTAAACACATGAAGGCCACAATTTAATCACTTAACGATCTAACTATTAGTTTTTCCTATTTATGTTTTAATCTTTAAAAATTTATTCTTAAACATTATGATCATCAAAATTACTTCTTAAGACACCAAAACTCTAGAATTTCATAATTAAAGGACTCTTCGAAGTTCGTGCTAAAAATTCAAAGGAAACATGCTTAACTTTTCAGTCGCGTAAGTAAGAAATTCAAAAGAAATGATTATCGATGTTAGAAAATTCTAATTTTTTTCACCATTAGACTAGTTAAAATTTTTGACCTTCAGCTCATCCAATTTCTGGGTCAGTTCGAGCATATCCTAACCTTTTTATATCACATCTCAATTTAAGGTTGCTGTCCATTAGATATCGATGTAAAAGAATTTTTTTTGTTCAATGGCTACTTTTAATTCTTTTGTTTGATGCTTTATTTTGCCCATTGAAGTTTCATGACCAGTACACCCCTCTAGGTCACTTTAGTAGGGTCCACTACTTGAGAACCTAATCATAACCTGTGAGGTACTATTAATGAAGCCAGATTTTATAGGCATTACATAGCATGCATGCTCAAAAAGAAAGGGGCTAAACTTCTACAGCTCATAGCAAAGGAAAGAGGTAGTAGATGAAATAGATGATCAAATGTCCAATAAAGACATCCCTTTGGTCAAGAATACCTACAATAGGGTCCCTCCACCCAAGTAGATTGAGGATGATCAAATCAAGAAGTTGAATGAGAATATAAAAGCCATGAATCACCTAGTTATAGGAGGAAAAGAGATTGACTTAGATGACATAAACTTGAGACTTGATCGTACTATGTCCCACAAAATTTAAAATGCCCGACTTAAACAAATTTGATGGCACTATAGATCTAATGACCCACTTGAACTAGTATGTTGTAGCCATAAGATTTACGTATCTTTTAGAGGATCAGACATTAATCCTAGTCAAGCTTTGGACTAGATCACTACTAAGAGAAAAGAATCAAAGAAGATTTGGTCAAGCTAGTAAGGGCCTTCAATAAACAATATTCCAACAATGCTAGCGTGGAAGTAACTTTAAAAGATCTTGAGCCGATGAGGTAAAAGCCAAATAAAAATTTCTTTGATTACCTAAAACAATAGAGAAATAAGGTGCTAAGAATGAGAAACAAGTTAGATGACATCGACCAGATTAAGATGTTCATCTGAAATGCTAATAGTTATAGAAATAATGGATTCATAACTAAAGGCATTACTACTTAAGAGCAATTGAAAGATATTGCCATTGACTTAAAGATAGCTTATCAGAACAAGGGAATTAAAAGGATGGGTAATTTAAACTACTACAACAATAATTATGGGGGCACTACCAAAATAGAAAAAGTAACTATTGTATAAGGGAAACACTAATCCAACTTGGGAAAATCCTTATCTTTGTGTTTGAGAAAGTTGTTAAAGGAAGGCAAGCTACAACATCTCTAACCTTAACCTCAGAATAACCCCCTTCCTCCTAATCATTGGCATAATTAATACTACTCTTTCCACTAAAGAACATGACATCTCATAGACAACAGTAAGCTCCTTAGGAAAGCCATACAAGAAATAATTGATACCAAGTAGATACCAGACCTAGAAGCCTAATTAAATCCATTTCCTAAGCTTAATTAAACTTCATGCCTACTTAAATCAGGATAGCCTAAAGATTACATGCTTAGAGATATCTACAAATCCGACCACAAGATAAGTGAGTGGGTTAGAGCAAGTGAAGCTATCCTCATAACTAGCTTTTAAGAGTGTAAGACTGAAATTGAGTTTAGGGAGAGCAAAGGTTTTTGGGATAGGTCTTTTGATGAGGATGTTAAAAAGGGTATGTAAGAGGAAATATGGGTTGAGGCAGAAATGATTGAAAAGGTTAAGAAAAATGGTCAGATTCTCCCATAAAAAGAAACTAAGATTGAAGAGTATAAAGATGATGGGGGTACTTAAATAGCTAAAGAAAACTCAAGCCCATATTAGCACATGGGACTTATTATTGTCTTTACAATCCCATAGACAGAAAATAGTTAAAGTTTTAGAACAATTTTTGATATTTGCCACCACCACACCTAATGAGCTAGTCCAAGTCATGAAGACTAGGAAAACTAGAATCATTACATTCTCATATGAAGACCTACCCTTAAAAGGGAAAGAACATAACTAGCCATTCTTCATCAAGGCTAAGGTGAACGAGAAGAAAAAAGGTTGTGCTATAGTAGATGATGGCTCATCATTATGTGCATGTCTAGTCAAAATCTTACCAAGTTTGGGTATAAAAAAGGAAGAATGAATACCCTTTAGCATCACCATCAAAGCCTATAAAGATACACATAGATAAACTGAAGGCTCATTTACCAAAAAGTTCTAAGGAGGGCCTATCATTGATGAAGTTGAGTTCACTATAATCGACATACCAACCACATTTTTAGTACTACTTGACTGACCTTTGCTATATAAGCTAGAAGGAGTCCTTTTAACTTTGCATCAAATTATTAAATTCCCCTATGAAGGTAGTATAATTATGAGTAAAGCAAAAATTGATCATACAGCATCTACACTTGCTATTGCTAATCAACCATTCAATAGATTTCCATATTGCTATAATATATGAGGATTACATATACCTCATAGTGTCCAAAATCATGAAGAAGATGAACTTCTTATTAGGAGGTGGCCTAGGTAAGAACCTGTAAGGGTTAATAGAACCATTATAGATCAAGAGCCAAAAAGGCACCAAAGGACTAGGGTATGACCCAAGTTTAGGAGATAGCCATAGGCAGAAGGGGAATAGTCTAGGAGATCAATTTGTGAAGCAAGGAAAGACTAAGTATGATGGGACCTTAGAACTAATAGTAATAGCTAGTTATTACAAGCCTAGTTTAAGATATTCATAGATGTCATTAACTAGGAATCATGAAGTTTGAAGCATAATTGGCAAGAGGAGGAAGAGATATTTTTGACTTTGGCAATAACTAAAGAAATCTATCTAGCCTATGACACCCCTTATTCTGTCCATCATCGGACCTGAATAAGAGATATCATGATACTATTCCTTTATCTTTTAAAACCCCTCTTATAAACATGCCTAAAGATTTATTTTATTTTGATCACCACGAGTCATGTCTCTATAAAAATTTGGTAGCATAACAGCTATCTGGGTAAAAATAAAAAAATTTAAACCTATAAAAAAGACACTTCAATAATAACACCCATCATTATCACAGCTCTATGGATCCTTCTAATCCTCTAGAATCTCCTATCAATAATAAAGCACACTTTCATCTTAGTCATCCCATCATCATACTCGCATCATGCTCAGGCATGCAGTACATATATAAAGCATACATGTTGCATAAATTAACATAAAAAAACTATTTTAATATTTACAAGCCATAATATAATAAGTTTACACAATTGGGCCCTAACCTCTTTATACATGAGTACCTCTGCATAACATTAACTACAAAGAAACTAAAAATATACCCAATAGAAAGACTAGCCATTACACTACATGTTGAGGTTGGACTACAAATCTACTATCCTACCTACGTATCGGGAAATCGACATGCTGAGTATGCACTCAGTGGTGAATTTAATGAAACATGTATTATATCAAATTCCATGCATCATGCACTATGCAAACATGTAATTCACACATAATTGTCTTACCATTATTTTATTTTACCAGTTACATACTCAAATTACCTCACAGCTATATTAAGTCTAATTTACCATGTTACAATTCATAGTTAATTTAATTTACTCATGCCTTCCTTACTTTAATATCACTTATATTATAATAAAAAAAACCCATAATTGCACACCAAATTACTATGTTCATTTTACTCGTAAGGCCTATACATGAAAGACAACACTTTTAACACTGGATAACGAGATCTAACTTGTGCAGTGGCCTACATTATAGACCTTAATAGCTACACCCACCATAAATCCATTCGATAGCAGGGATTAGTTCATAAGAACATCCCAATGCCAAAATGGCAGGGATAGTCCTCCTGGACCTCCCAACATCAAGATAGTAGGGATCAGCCTTAATGAACCTCCTAATATCTAGAGATAAGTGAATAATAAGGATCAGCCCTAGTAGACCTCCTAATATCTAAAGTGTGCAGGATTCACATCTAGAACTTAGGCTACTGCACCTGCCATACGATACAATCAGGCAATAATCATTAAGGAATAAATCCTTTAGTAGCTGCTACTCCCTAGTTGACCGACCAACCTATCTAGTAGGTGGTCTAACTAATATGGGCAGTCCCGATTATCATTCATTATTTATTTAACTTATTCTTTTCTTTTCATTTTATGTTTTTCCATTCCTATTACGACACACGAGGTCAATACGCACATTTTCTTACCCAAAATTTTAGCTTTTAAAACATGTTTAATAATGTCTTATTTGATCCTTTTTTTATGTAATTATTAGGCCATATAATAATAATAGGTCTCACACACATTGTCATAGTTCCATGTTAGTTGTTCCTATACCTCACTATACCATTATGCTCTCAATGTACACATACACTCGAATTACTATCAATTCTTCATCCCATTTACAATTACCTCCCACATTTAGTCTTATTCAGGCCTTAACTACACTTTAGGTCATATACACACATTATGGAATTCTAATGTTCATCATTCAACCATTATGCTTAATTTCACATACACTTTAATTCATTTCAATTTTTCATACTGACCATGCTTATCACTAAATAATCACTTCATGCACATCACATGCATTTAACCACACATGCACATACATGCATAGTAAGGCCATACCATTCAGCTATACCATAATCACCCTATAACACCTCTTACTCGATCTATTTCCAAATTGAGCAAGAGATGCCACTTCCCAAAAGGTTACCCATCTCAATACTACTCTCACCTATAGCTCATTTAACTTGATAAGAAATGTTATTATATTTAATGATCACCTAATATATTGGTCAATTCCAAACCCGACTGGACCTAGTACCACAAAAGCTCATATCTATCTATTTAGGTCTAGTAATATATGTCTTATATCCTTGATACACTACCATGCCCAAAAAATCCTAAAATAATAATCATTTCATCATAATACAAGTACACATCCAACATGTGAACAATGCTCATGATGGACTTGCCTTACCTATGTCCTTAAAAATATGCTTCAACTAATGTTGAGACTTAATCCACCAATCCACTCACCTTACTGATAACCTACGCATTAGCAAAAAAGTCAATATGCTGAGCATAATTACTCAGTGGTGTATTATAATACTATGGACATCGGATCTTTAAAATTTATGTAAATAATAATTCTAATATGACTCACTTAACTTGATATATTTATCTTTGTTACTTAAAACCTTTTCATAATTATTCTATTTGTAACTCTGTTATCTCATCCTAATTTATCTTGTTATTGGGTAGTGGTATTATTGTCTCTCATGTCCGTTTCTGGCTATGTGTCGGATGATAATTTAACAGGTTCCTCATATGTCATACTTTGCTACATTTTCTAATAATATGCTTAATCTCTCTTTTAATCATTTATGGTAGTTTTTACTTATTCCTTTCCTATCACTACCTTCACTTCTCCCTTTTATATTTCTCTCTATGTTTTATTTATATGTATATATTTGTAAATACTTCATTTTATTCATAGATATGGTTTTTAATAAATTTATGTCATATGTTCTATCTCAATATACATAGAGTCTATAATGAATTGTATTCTTGTATCCACTCCAATATTGGTCATTATATGATTATTTTATTTCTTTATTAGTTCAATTCATTTCTCCCTTCATTTTATTTTCTCCCTTTTTCCTTACACACATTTCCAAATTCAAATATTAAAATCTCTTTAATGGTGTTTTAATGTGCTTAATTTAATTATTTCCTCTTTTAGCCCATGTTGGATAGACATCACTCTCATCACTAGATAACGGGATAATAGTGTGTATGGGGGCCCGTATTTTGGACCTCGACGGCTACATCTGTCATGTCATAACTTATCATGATCACTATAATTGTGTGACAGTTTGAATCCAAAGCCTTGATGGCTACACTCCATCTTATAAGCTATGTAGGGGCTAGCATTTTGGACCTCGATGGCTGCACCCGTCATCAAATGTCAAGATGAGCAGTGGCCCTTTATGGACCTCAAGGCAGTTACACCTATACAATTATAAGTGTAATCATCCTTATGGACTAGACATCATGACACCGAAGTGTCCTAGCAACTACTAACTCCCAAGTTAATCGATCAACCTATCTAATAGGTTATCTAACTCATATGGGCTAGTATCTGCCTCAATCTCATTTGCTTTCCAAGCATTTCCAATCCATTTAATTTAATTCCAACACATCACTTCATCATCATAATATTTCATATCTTATGGCTATACTCATGGTAAACTCCTTCAAGTTCATCATAAATATCCCTTTAATATCAATTTCCTATTGTATTCTTATTAATTGTGATGGCCCTTATCGTTATGTCTCATCATTCATCTTTTATGAGTTGGAGTGTCCTTCAATTAATCTTTATTCCTAATTGATTATCTTTCATAGGATTAATATTATTTATTAAATACTCAACATTTCAATATAAACTCTTAATGTATCTTTAATGTGCTTAATTCTTTAATTACTTATTTTTATAAATATTCCTTTATCCTTTGTACTTAAATAAATATTTATTTTGTAGTTTTTAATTATCTAGAATATAGTCAATATTTCTCTATTTTATTATCATAAATTAATAATTAGGATTTATAATAATTATATATGTATATATACATTTTATCTTATTAAACCATTTATCATCTCTTTCTTATAAAATTAATTCGTTTAATTCCATGTTAAGAGATCGTTCATGTACCCTTTTTTTGGACTCAAATTCTAACTACTTTTTATTTTAGTTATTGTATTTGTCTCTTTCTTAGGCATTAGGAATATATTCTAACATTCTCATTATAACTAGTTATACTCACCTCATGTGGAATAAATAAATAAGTTAATTACCTTATATAATTAATTTTATATATTCCCATTGTCTCTATTTAATTGACTCCCATTCACTTAGTTTGTAATGATGCTTAAGCATATATTATATCTTTATCCATTTATCATAATTTAGCCAAATCATATTTAAATCCTATATGTCCCTATACTTCTTATTTTCACTTGTCTTGTACTTAAAGTTGTAATTCTTTAATTACATATGTATGATGGATTCAATTCTATTTCTAATTAATTAACTCGTTTAATTCCTCATTTTTTTCATCTCCTTGTTTTATATGTACTTCCTTATACCTTTGCATAATTAATTAGTCACTTATAATATTATTCACTTGAACTTATTTTGTTATAATTAATTTATTTCTCTTATTAATTAGGGTTTATATATATTTTACAATGTTAGCTTGAATATATTTATATACATTTCAAGTTCTCATATGTCTAAGTTCTAAACATTTATTTCAATTATTTATTTTTTACATCAAATTCTTTACTATTATTATAAATTAATTACATTTAATTAACTATAAAATAACTAATATCACTTAATATCAATTTTGACCATATTTGCTTCTTTATCTTAATTATTCTATTTCAATATAACATAATTCTCTCAAGTCCTAATTATGTTTCCAATCTCCAAATCTTACTACATTTAGTCATTCAAACCAAGTTATCAATATTCATCATGTACAAAATCCATAATTGATGTTAAAATGTTCACTATGTACAAAATTCCATAATTTATGTAAATTCATACCAATTAATTTTTTTCTTATTTTTACTCCTTTTTCCTTATATTCCATACATCTAAACATCCTAATATAAATCTCATAATACTTCTATCGATATAATTCATCCACCCAAAGTAACATAATTACATCACTTTTCACATATGCATAACCCATAGTTTAGAATACATATACCTTGAATAAGCTTTTCTCTATTACACCTTCACTTTTCCGTCCTCAATTTTGCTATCTCACTATCCCACTCCAATTTTCCTTCAATTCCATAATGGTTTCCCTCATAAAAGATCATCAACACTATTAACAATACATAATTTCTACTTAATTCATTAACTATCTAACTAATATTCCTATTTAATTCAATAAATCACATAAACAATAAATCATTTACCTACCTTGATTGATCTTTCTTTCCCCTTAATTTTTATCTCTTCTCTTCTCTAAATTTCATCTCTCGCCAAATATTCAAGTAAGGCCATCAACCTATCTCAATGTAATCCATTATTTTGATGAAAATTAACTAGGTAAATAAAAGAATTTTAAGTACATGAGAGCTCGAAGATTTTGACCTAAGAGAGAGAAAATGGGGGCTAATTTTTGCTAAAACTAAAGTGATTAATTTAATATTATTTAGGTATTTATAGGTGGAATGGAGGGCTAGGATTAAAAGTCAACATTACACATAGATGCTAAGATTAATCCATTGTATGTGCATTAAAATATCATTTAATTAAGTACACCTCATTCCCTCCCTCTTTCCACATGGATGGCCATGATTTCTTCACATCTTCACTTGATCCAAGGGCAAGGAATGTTCCCTGCACATTTATTTGCCATTTTCTTTACACATATGTACACAGTTAATTGAATTTATTTCATTAATTTTTTTTGTCATAGTTTCCATCTTTAGAAAATTCTAACACTATGATTTTTGGATTCCTTATAATTTTTGACCATTAAGGCATGCCACTTTTGGAATTTTCTGAACACATTTTTGAATTTTTCTATTCAATTCTAAGTAATTTACTATATGCCGTAAGCCGTAAATTTAGATTTTATTTTCGACTTTTAACCTCCTACATGACCTCAAATGGTTCTCAAATTTCACAAAATGCATCTCATGATTAATACAAATTTTTGGTCAAGTTAGCTCCATTTGGCTCAGGGACACTATTCACAGCTTGGGTGGCACTATTCATCGGGTCACATTCGAACCTCATTTTTCTCATATTTTCTCATCATTACTGGGTCACATTTCACTCCCTTATTACTTCCATATCTCTCTCCTTATTTTGACCATGAATAGTGAATTTCCCATTTTTCCCCTAACCCTTTCACGAAATTACTATTTTACTCTTTAATCATTTTTCGCTCTATAGTTCACACCAACTGACTTTACTCGATTTGTACGTCCATTTCATTCTCCACTTTTTCTTCAAATTCCAATTCTATTCTCCTAAAAATCGGATTGAAAGTCAGGGTGTGACACACCCACATGCACCTTACTTTTCCACTCTTTCCTTATGTATTTGTGCTTATTTTCATCCATTTATCTCACACACACCATTATCATACACAATTGCACACATACATATAAATTTCACCATTTTCATACACACACATATACTTGAAATGTACAAGCACATAACATACAACACATTTTTCATTAAATTCACTTACAGCGAACTTTAGAGCACTTTAACTATGCCTCTCAAGCCTTGTCTTTCCTCTCCTCCTATAATTCTCTCTCTTTGTCTATAAACATAATAGGTTTTTGGCTTAGAAAAATTATAGAAAATTTTACATATATCCAAATTGAAATCTAATTACATATCTATCATCTACACCTCAAATACTACTTTATAAAAATATGAAACCTTAAAGAAAGTCATTTGCATAAAAACTGAACACTATTCACCAAGATGCAAAATCTCTCGAATTAGGCTTTCTCTTAGTATATTAATACTTAGGGGACTAGAGAGGCAAAAATAGGGGGTTCGAGTTGCAAAGGTGGCCTTATTTTAGGGATTCAAGAGGATAGAGAGGGGAAGAATGGCATCAGCTTCTTGGGGTTTTGGGGGGAAAAGATGTTGTGTTTTGATTCCATGCACACACACACTAAAATGTTTATATTAAGATAATGAAAGGCCATGATCGCACCACGTGGCGATCTGACAATCTAGATTAATCATATTTATATTTTAAGCTTCAAAAATGCAAATTAAATGTTCATAGCCTCCAAAATTATTTCTTTTAATGCTAAAAATTATAGAAATTCTCAATTAAGAGACTCCTAAAATCTTAGATCCAAAAGCCAAGAAAAATTCAATTAACTATTCACTCGTATATTTAAAAAGTTTAGATAAAATACTAATCGACCTTAGAAATTTTGATTTCACCACCATTAGACTCATTAGAATTTTTAACCTTAAAGTCATGCTATTTTCGAGTCGGTTTGGGAACATCTCGATCATTTTACAGCTTGATGCAAACTTAAGTCACTATTCACTAGTTCTCGACATGAAAAATTTTATTGGTTTAGTGGTTGGTGTTAATTACTTCATTTTCATCATTATTTTGCCCATCTCAGTTCTATGACTAATACTCCCCCTTCGGCCACCTCAGTGTGTCCTAATTACTTGAAAAATATTATTCACGCCTTAAAAAGTACTATTCATGATACCAAGATTCTCAGGCATTATATAGCCTTAGCTGAAGATGCTCCTACTCTAGATCTTATAAATGATGATTTATTTTTTGACGAAATGTATTTGTCTAATCTTTTTGAAGTGAATAATTTTCTTAGTAATAAAATGAACAACGAGTTTGCTTATCTGTGCGATGTTTTTCTTGATAGTAATATGCATTCCCATGATCATTATACGAGCATTTTTTACATTAATTACATTAAAACTAACACATTTAATCTTGGTACAAATGAGTAATCAAAAAAATATTAATTGCCTATGATAATATTGTCGAGGAGAGGAAAAAAATTGAGAGATTGC
>CANXYI012228166.1:0-13312 GCA_948208565.1 Hura crepitans | reverse complement strand
CCAAGTGACTCATTCCGAAGGGATGTAAAGCATTCTTAGCTTCCATGGTAGATACTAGTACAATAACCCCTAGCCTTGATTAGATAATAATCGTGTCTTAATTTCCTAATGTGTTCCCTAATGAGTTACTAAGATTACCTTCATATCGGGAGTAGACTTTGAGATTAAGGTATATCTTGGCATGGACCCAGTATCCATTACATCATACAGGATGGCACCAGTAGAGTTAAAGGAATTAAAGGTGCAGTTGTAAGAACTATTAGATAAAGGCTTCATCAAGCCTAGTGTCACCCTGGGGAGCACCTGTAATGTTTGTAAAAAAGAAAGATGGGTTGTTCTTGTTGTGCATCGATTATAGGCAATTGAATAAAGTGATAGTTAAGAATAAATATCTGCTGCCTAGGATTGATGATCTCTTTGATTAGTTATGGGGTGCTAGCATCTTTTCCAAGATAGATATGAGATCAAGATATCACTAGTTATGGATTAAGGAGAGTGACATCCCTACGACTACCTTTAGAACTCGATAAGGGCATTATGAGTTCCTAGTGATGCCATTTGGGCTCACTAATGCCCCGATAACCTTTATGGATTTGATGAACTAGATTTTTAAGCCTTACTTGGATCAATTTGTTATGGTGTTCACAGATGACATCTTGGTGTATTCTAGAACTCGAGAGGAACATAAGCAGCACCTTAGAATTGTATTGCAAACCTTGATGGAGAGGCAATTGTATGCTAAATTAAGCAAATGAGAGTTTTGGTTGGAAGAAGTAGCCTTTCCAGGTCACATTGCCTCAGGTAAGGGTATTAAAGTGGACCTAAGCAAGGTTAAAGCTGTATTGGAATGGAATCCACCTAGGAATATGATTGAGATTTAAAGTTTTCTAAGATTGGCAGGATATTATTAGAAGTTTGTGAAAGGCTTTTTGATGATTGTAGCTCTATTGACACAACTAAATAGGAAGGATGTGAAGTTTGAGTGGGACGATAAGTGTAAAGCTAGTTTTGATAGATTGAAAAGGATATTGATAGAGCCTACTATCCTTACTCAGCCCGAACAAAGGAAAGAGTTTATGATATACAGTGATGCCTCACACAATGGACTTATGTGTGTATTGATGCAAGAAGGCATGGTGATTGCATATGCCTCTAGGCAATTAAAGCCTCATGAAAAGAACTACCCCACCTATGATTTGGAATTGGCTACCATTGTGTTTGCATTAAAGGTGTGAAGACATTACTTGTATAGAGAAAGGTGCTAAATCTACACCACCATAAAAGTCTAAAGTACTTGCCTAAATAGAAGGAGTTAAATCTTAGACAACGATGATGGATAGAGTTAATCAAGGATTATGATTGCTTGATCGACTATTATCCAAGAAAGGCGAACGTGGTTATAGATGCCTTAAGTAGGAAGCTCATTGCCACCTTGAAGCTTATGCATGCCAGAGTAAAATATACAGTAAAAGATGCAATTCTAGTTGAAATACAAATTAAACCTGACTTCAGGTAGCGAATAAAGGAGGCTTAGTTGAGAGATGAATAGATGGTGCAGACTATGAGTAAAGTTAAAGAGAGGAAGACGATAGGATTTAAGTTAAGTGATGATGGAAGCTTGTACTACCAGAATAGGTTGTGTGTGCCAAAAGTGGATAGGTTGAGAATGCAGATCTTGAAAAAAGCTCATGAAGCTCGATATTTCATGCACCCAAGAAACAGAAAGATGTACCTTGATTTGAAACCCCACTATTGGTGGCTAGGAATGAAGTGAGAGGTAGCTGAATATGTGGCTTGGTGTTTAACTTGTCAGTAGGTGAAAATTGAACACTAGGTTCCTTCTGGATTGTTACACCTAATAGCAATCCCAAAATGGAAATAAGAAAAGATCACTATGGACTTTGTAATAGGGTTTCCATCAACCAAAAGCAGATGTGATGCTACATGGGTGATAGTGGATAAATTGACAAAGACATCTCATTTCATACTAGTAAGGATGGATTATTCCCTAGAGAAGTTGGCTCGATTATACATTAATGAGATTGTGCGGTTACATGGAGTACCAGTAGCCACCATTTCAGATTGAGACTCATGATTTACTTTGAGATTTTGGAAGAAGTTACATGAGGCATTGGTTACTTGATTGACATATAGCACAGCATTTCATCCTCAGATGGATGGACAATCAGAATAGGTGATACATGTATTGGAAGATATGTTACGTAGTTGAGCAATAGAGTTCAGAGGCAACTGGGATGAATACTTGTCATTCGCTGAGTTTGCATACAACAATAGGCACCAGGCTAACTTAGGAATGGCATATTATGAAGCTTTATATGGTAGAAGGTGCAGGACTCCTCTTTGTTAGAGTAAAGTGGTGGAAAGTAAGATTGTCAAATCTAACTTGATCAGAGACACAGAGGAGAAAGTTAAGATTATAAGAGATAGATTGAAAGCCGCCTTAGATCAACAGAAGTCGTATGCTAATTTGAAATAGTGAGACATCGAGTATGAAGTTAGTGATCAAGTATTCTTAAAAGTGTCATCATGGACGAAGATACTCAGATTTGGTAAGAAGGGAAAACTCAGTCCTAAATTCATTAGGCCCTATGAGATCATAGAATGAGTGGGGCCCTTAATGTATAGATTGCATTACCACCTGAGTTATAATAGATTCATGACATTTTCCATGTATCGTTGTTGAGGCAATACAGATTGGATCCTTCACATGTGATAATTGTATAGAAGACACAAGTATAGCCAGACTTGACATATGAGGAAGAACTGATACAAATTCTGGCTAAAGAAGTAAGTCAGTTAAAGAACAAGTCAATTCCCTTAGTGAAGGTGTTATGGAGGCACTACAACATGACAGAAGCCACATGGGAGAGTGAAGAATAGTTGAAGGCACAATATCCACATCTTTTCAAACCAGGTAATTTTAAGGATGAAATTTCTTAAGAGGGGAAGAATTGTAACGCTTGTAACTCCAAGTTTCATGAACAGTACCTCTTTGGCATAAATAGTATTCCCAATAGGTTGGGGCACTTTAATAAGGCCAGAAAGGGGCGTATCAGTCATAAAACTTTGAAGGACTAGAAAATGGGCAAAATGAAAGAATTTAAAATTTTAGTAGAACTAATAAATCATTTTGGGTCAAGAACTAGTGAATGGGGAGATAAAATGAGGTTATGCTAGGACAACCCTAGGATGTGCCTGGACGGACCCAAAAATACCATACCTTGATCCTTAAAAATTCCAATTAACATGTTGGAGTAGGAATTTTAATTTTCTGAGATTGTTTGATATTTTTTTTGAATATTTTATTTTGGCAGGTGAATAGTGCCTAAAAGTCAATAGTGAAATTTTGACTTGAAATTTTACGTGGGCCTTAATGACACTAATTGAGGATTTTTAAAACTAAAATGATTATTTTTGGAGATCTAGAAAAATTTTTGTGAATTTTTGAATTTTAAAAGAAAATAAAAAAATGGACCGTTAGATCGCCATGTGTCGCGATCTGAACTATCCACTTACCCCTATAAAAGGGCCCACACATATGAGGAGGTCACATGTGCGAACCCATCATCCTCCACCCCAAAATCCTCTCTTAGCCGATGCCCATTTGTGACTTCTCTCTCCTCCCTTTTTCCTTCCTCTTCTCTCTTTTCCCATCACTAAAATCATAAAAATTATATGCTATCAACCCTTAATGATCCATAGAACCTAAATCAAAGAGAAATTCTTCCATATCTAGCTTAGAGAGAGAGATATTCACTTGGAGTGATTAGTGACAAATTTTTGAGTAAGTACTTTTATTTCATTTTTTATTTTTGATTTAGGTAGTTTAAGGTGTTTTAGGAGATTCCATGCTTTTAGATTTTCAATTGGAGTTGTATAAAATTTTTAAGGAATTTTATAAGTGAGAAATTGTGTATGTTTAGGGTAAAAAGAGAACCTTGAAGGAGAGCACCAATCTAAGCATCAAAGTGGTGGAGAAAAGGGTGTTTTCACACCCTAGGTATGTGAAATGGATTTAATTTATGTATGCCATGTGATTTGGCATGAAAATATGTGTGTACATGTGTATAGAAATGCAAATTGTTAGTATTAGGCATGGTATTGATGTGAATTGGTAAGGTGATTATGTTAATGAGGTAAAAATAACCTTGTAAGCATGAATTGAATGAAAGAAATAAAGTGTATGTGTGTGGGTGATGTATGGCCAAAATGTGTGAATATGTAGGTGTGGTATATATATTTGTGTAGATAACATGTTAGGCATAACATTGACATGTAAATGGGGTGTATAAATGATGTTAGGAATGTGAATAATAATAACAATTGTATGGTATGTTAGTTTGGCAAATAATGGCCTAAATGAGTATGTAATAGGTACATAAGAAATGACTAGTAATATGGTGACTATATGTGAGCAATTAGTGGCATGAGTATGAGACATGATTCATGAAAGGTTATGAGAAGAAATGATACAAGAATAATGGATTCTGGATTGGTACATGTAGAATTAAATAAAGGGCAAATATTAGAAATGACTAAATGAATAGTAACCTACTCGTAAAATGACTAAATGAATAGTATTTTTGTGATAAGAGACCAAAAATGTAAACTTATGGGAAATGTCATTTAAAATGGAATTCAATGTTATGATTGACCTGAAAGATAGTGAAAAGTAAATATAGATGACATAATTAAGTAAGGAAAAGTGAATTGGCCTATCAGTTAGACACCCACTAGATGGGTTGACTGGTCAACTAGGGAATTAGCAGCTGCTAGGTAGTTTGGTCCTTCTAGGGCCACTGTTGTTGGTTGAGATAATGGCAGGTGCAGCCATCGAGGTTCTAAGGATGAACCCTGCACTTTCGGGTATTGGGAGGTCCACCTGGGCTGATCCCTGCTACCCATTGACTATCTATGGATATTGGGAGGTCTTACGGGGCTGATCCTTGTTATCCACCTATGTTGCTTTAGAGATGTGACTTGGGGTATTGGGAGGTCCTATAGGGCTGATCCTTGCTATCCCACATGTAGATATTGGGAGGTCTATGGGCTGATCCTTGCTTTCTCTTAGTCTAATATTGGGAGGTCTATAGATTAATCCCTATTATCGAGCCAGGTCAGTGTAGCTACCAAGGTCCAAAATGTGGGCCACTACACAGGATAGATCTCGCTATTCAGTGTCTTAAAGTGTTGTCTGTCTATTATAGGCCTAAACTATATTAAGCTTAACTACAATAACAATATGTGAATTTGGAATTGGTAAATTGAAATGTTGCATGAGTTGAATTAATGGAACATGATAAATAGTTTATGATTGATTACTTACATAATAAGGCACTAGGAGACATAATATATAGAATGGCATCTAATATGATATCTTACATGAGTATGATTGAAATGTATTTGCATATGTGTACATGACTTCATATGTGTGTTTGCATGAATGACATACCTTTATTGTGTCTATTCCACCGCAGAGTGTATACTCAGCGTGTCAGGTTTTCGATGTGCAGGCTATAGACGGGGTAGCAGTCCAGCTTCATCGGTGCTAGTGTAGTTGATCCTATGTTCTTCTTGGTAAATTTTTTATACTTTTGTGGTTGTGTTAGTGAGTCACTCATGTATATTAGGTATAGAATTATTTAGTGCATGTATATTATAAAACTCAGATAATCGAATAAATGGCTATAGAAACCTAACTTTTATGAAAATATGTTTATCCTTTTGTTTGAGTACTATGGGTTTGAGACCCTGTGATTGCTGTGTATTGAATGTTGCAGTTGTTTTAGGGAACTAGAAGGGTTCAGGAAATGAGTTGTGGTTTGGGAATGTTATAAAAGTGCTTTTCTTGCAGAAAAATTTTTCCTAGGTAGCCATTATGCTACCCAATTTTCTGTAAAATGGATAATAGATGAAATCTAGAGTCTTATCAGACTAAAATAGGCAGTAATAAAAGGTTACACAATAATAAACACTAGATAGTCAAGATAGGTCCAAGTGACACAAGTGTTAAATGAATGATCCCTGGGGAAATCTAAGGATGGGTGACCTACAGGAAGTGGCACCTTTTGTTTGTTTCCTTTAGGAATAGGCAGGGGGTGTTACAAAAATGGCCGTTTTCTTTTCGAAAATGGCCATTTTTCAAAACTTTAATTAATTTTTTTAATCCGTACCGTAGGGAGCTTCGTCCCCGCACCCCCTTGGCATCAGTGTTGGGTATCGGGCTTGGGCCTATCGGTCGAGCCCTTAACCCACCACAACTACTTGTTTTTCTCGTATTTCGAGTCACAGCGCAAGATTTTTTTATGTTGGGCATAGACTTAAAGGAAAATTTTTAAAGAAAACTTTGAGATCTTGGAACTGGACGTTAATATCCCTTTTTATCAATATTTTTATCCTTTCATCATCATTAGGCAATCTGAACATGGAAGCCCTTGGAACCCAGTCTACATTATCAATGCTAAGAAATTCTAATTTTAGCACCATTGGACTAATTAGAATTTTTGACCTTTAGGTCGTGCTATTTTTAGGTCCTTTTGAGCACATCCAGAACATTTTATCTCTTAACTTAAACTAAGTGCATTGTTTACTAGATATCGATGAGAAAATTTTTACTTGTTTAGTGGTTACCCCAAATAACTTTGTTTTTATCACTATTCCATCCATCATAGTTTTATGACTAGTACTCCCTCTCGATCACCTCAGTGTGACCCAATTTCCTAAGAAACATTATTCATGCCTCAGGCAGTACTATTCCTAAAACTGATGTTTTTTAGCATTACAAAAACACTTAAAGAAATCCTTAATTGCTATGTAAATTGAGATAGTTAAATAAAGAGTTTAAATGAAGTAAATAAAGAGTAATGATTAAACTGTACACATGACATCTTGTACCTAAACTGACTATTAATTGGGTGTAAGGGTGTTACACTTTAAAATGGGTAAATATGAGAAATATAGATTTAAGAAGTTTGAAAATAAGAGATATTAATATGGAAAATTATTTCAAATAAAAACACAGGGAGGTAAAATTGGATTTCATTAGAAACTTATGAAAAGAAATAGAGTTGGCATGTTATTTTCCTAAGAGAACTAATTAAAACACTCTTTATTTTAATTATTCAAATTTGGGATAAAAAAGGTGGGAAAAACATAAGAAAAAGAAAGAAGATAAAGGAAGAAGGAAAAAAGGGTAGAAAGACCAAAGAAAGCTGAAGGAGAATGGCAAATAGTGAAATAGAGAGGGAAGGAGCTGTAATTTTTTAAAAGCACTTTTATTCCCTAATCCAAGTTGGTTAGTTAGGCAAATGAGAGGTTTTCTTAAAATTTGATTTTGATTGAATTATTTGAAAGGGGGTCGAATACAAGAAGGCAAGATAAATTGAATTTAAGCTTATAGCTAGTAGTGATACCACTATTACTATCAAGTTTTGGACAACCAAGTAAACTAACCACTAAATGAGATAATTGATGAGAAGTTTCAGTATTTAATTAGTTAAAAAGAAAATAGGTTGTTGCTAAAGTTCAACAAATTAAAGGGGCGAGTAAAGAGAAATGAGAGGGTTTCTCCTTCACTGTTATAGCTAGAAAGGGGAAGAGTGCCAATGGTTACTAAATTTGTTTGGAAAGGGATCGATGCATATAGTTTTAAAGCAAAATTTTGCTACTAAAAAATGGTGAAATAGAGGATGAAGAATTTAGGAGTTTTGTAAGTGTCACTTAGAGAAAATTTTGGGTCAAGGGGTAAATAAGAGGTTTTGAAGCCAAGAAATTAGAGAGATTCAAAGAGGAATATTAGCTATTTGAATGCTCAATTAAAGGTTAAAGGAAAGAATATAGCAAATGCTGAATTAGAACCTAAGAATGGAATAAATGAATCCTTCTTCTGAACTGGAATATTTATTAAGGATTCGAGAGGGAGAGGTTGAATTCAAGGTACTTCTTAGTGTGATTCTTATAATGCCAAATTAATCAAGTAAGTAACATCTTTTTTTATCCATTCTCTTTTGAAAAAAATTAAGACATAAGATTAAAGATTTTGTGTATTAGGTGTTAGTTATTTAAAAATTTTCTATTTAAAAGGAATTGTGGCTCAATTTACACTACTTTTGTATTAAATGTTGGTAGAGAAACTCAACATTTGTTGAGATTGTGTTACAAGAGGATGCATGAGAATTTTTTAACATTAAAGTGGAATTAGTGACTTAAAGTATAAGATCACAAGTTAGTGTACATTTGGTTTTTAAAATTTGATAGGTGTAGCATCCCTTATCAAATCTCTAGAGTGAATATGATAAGAGCATTTTTTAACCTGAATCCAAAATTTAGATTTCATACTGACCACATGAAACATCAAACTTATAAAAGGACAAAAAAAATTTAGTTTATCTTTATAAGATAAAACATTTAATTATTGAAGAAAAACTTTCTATAATAAGTGAAGAAAAACATTTAATTAAGTGTTAAAACAATTTACTAAATTTAAATGAATATCATAATCAAAATATTGTACCAGAATTCTGGTAGTATAACAATTGTTCATGGCACTAACCAAAAATCTCCAAAACCTATAATAAGAACATTATATAACATACAAGTATGTAGCACACTTTTTTTGTTGGCTGGTATTTGATCAAATATCTCAATCCTTTATCAATCATCTTAACTTATCTTAATGTGGAAAAAGCATTTTATGCATCTCAAAATGATTGTATTCTAATGATAATAAAAATTTGAAATCCTATGTCATATATATATATATATATGTGTGTGTGTGTGTATGAAGTACAAAGTTTGTTTAGTTTATTACATTAAAGGAACATCAGTATATGGTATAGTAAAACTTCATTAAAATATCATCTCATAACTTATTAATATACATCACATGATACATTTGGATAAACTAAAAACCATCGGATCAAACTTTTCCTTATGGGACTTTGATTTGATGCAGACTTCACATTCTCCCATGATTTAAGATCACTTGAACCTGTGCAAGCTAAAACCAATGTGCTAAAAACATAATCCTTAGTAGTGCAATCTTAGCATAGAAGACCTCTACTAGCCATATCAAGCATACATCATTACCAAAATGAATTAGCATACATTACATGTAAACAACACAATAAAAGTAAGGAACAATTATGTAACTTAACCCACATCATTTATATACTAGCCAATTTACATCCAACCAATAGCTTTTATAAATCCATTAATAGATATGAAATTATATAATTCATAAAAATATCGAGTTACAATCATCCAACATACACTCAATAATCGTATAAGAACAATTTATTTATAATAACAGTTAAAATTTATAAGTGGAGGTATAAAAGTATATAACATCATTCATATTCAAATTAATTCTTCAAAATTAGACTTTTCATAATTCACTTGATATTTTATTTGTTGATCGGATTATTTTTCCTATAATAATTACCAAAGGAACAAAGAATTAAAGTCGGATACTCAAAATTAAGAATAATAGGCCATAGCTTGATAATGAAAGAGGTTGGCTACAACCTAATACTAAAAGTGTAGCTATAGCCTGAATATTATAAATGCGGCTACAACTTGAAATAATACCCTTACTAACATGCTAATCTATCCAACTCAATTCCTAATAAGGTTACCAAGGGTAATTGTGAAAATAAATTTCTTTTTCTTTACCATTTGTTTGCAATTTGATAAGTTTTAAAATATATAGTAAAGGTATCAGATAAAGTGCCATATAAGTTATTCCACCTTTAATGTCAATATTTTCAATTCATGTTTTATTTTCATATGTACAAACTCATAATAACTATAACACTTGAGATTTTTTTTGATGTTTGTGTTTAGTGCACTAGATTCAAAGCACACCAATTTGGCTAAACAAAGGGCAAATTTTTATGGAAATCGAGGATATATATGTGTGTGTGTGTGTGTGCGTGTGAATTAGAAAGAAAGTGTTGGTTTCCATGGACTCATATGTAATGGAAATAAAACATCCATGGAACCCTAACAAAGGTTGGAATATCAAAAACTTGAAAAACAAAAATTTTATATTAAATGAAATCACAGAATAAGAATTTATCATAAATTCTTTAAGTGATTCCAACATACAACTTTCCTTTTCTTTTACTCTTCTCGTTGGGTTGTCACAAATCACAGTGATCCGTAGCTGGGAACACCTCTAAGGTAATCCACATAAGAAGTTTTTAGAAGAGAGCAACTTGAAAATCCAGGTGCTAGTTGGATTTCTAAGCAAATAAAGGAAGAATAAGAAATTTGTGTGTTTTCACTTATTTTATGTGGCAATTTCTACTATAGAAAATGCTCCCATAGTGGTTGCTGCAATAAAGGCTTATTTATATTATAAATAAACCCTATTTAGGTTAGATTTTAGCACTTAAAAGCTATCCTAAGTTAGACTAGAATGGACTATCAATTAGGCCCTTTCCTGTCCTATGCGAATAAGCCTTTTAATAGGCTTATGTGCAATATGCTTTGGCTCCACTTTCATTAATCTTATATGGCACTCCTAGGTCCCATTTGGATTAATAATCATTTTTATTTAAGGCCTTTTAAACCTTTTAAAAGCCCATAAAATTAGATGCAAGAATAACTAAAATTTGGACTTAACAAGCCTAAGTCTAAAAACCCTAATTTTTCCAAAACCCTAGTTTTCTGGACTTTTTATTTACAAATAGGCCCCAAGCCCATTTTCTCATTTCTTTTTCTTAATTCATCTTTCTATGATATTTCACATCATTAGAACATTCAATTCCATTGAATCTTCCTCAAACTCCTTTTATGTGTGTGACCTTATGGGCTTTCAGAACATTTTGGCAGTACATAATGAATTAGAGTCCTAGTCCAACTAGGACTCTATAGATTCAATCTTATTAAATCTATATCAATTCACTAATTGATACATCAATTGTGTATAAGTTAAGAGAGGGATCTAGCCATGTATCATGACTACCCAAGTGTTAAAAAGTCAAGTGGTTTGACTTAACCCTTCCATATACAGCTTTACGGTCCAATAAACTCTTTTCGACATTTTTTATCCCATCTAGTTTAAAGCATGGACTTGTGTCAGCTCAAAGCTTAACTAAATATGTCTAATTAAGCCCTGTATATATTATTATGATAATTTCACCTTTATTCCAAAAATGGACTTTGTGAATCCATGGCATCTTACTTTGGCTAAAGATTCCTAAATAAAGATTACTCATCAGAATTATGAGATAGACTCCCTACTACAATTTGAGATGGTGAATCCTTTGTTGATTACTACCTTATCTTCAACTATGTCATGCCATACCCATGTACATTGCTATGTACGCTTTTTATTCAAAGTAAAAGCTTTAGAGTCAAAATATGTCATTCCATAGTTAAGTTTGTTAGTGATCTCAAGTCTAAGGATACTTGCACCACTAATATGATGAGATACTTTCAATGACATAGATTAAGTATCCATGTGAAGATCTCATAGTGGCTCTCCAATGTACTTACTTCCTAAGTAAGCATCCACATGCTAACTCCAAGAATTTCTATGCTTATAGCTTATGAGAACTACTGCTTAGGTATATTAAGAAGTGTAACATATGCTGATCTATCCGCATTAACAATGTCCCATTTTGTTAATACTATGATAAGGGATATTTAGGTATATCACATTTGCATGCAATAAGAATCTCACATCATGAACACTTTATGATTTCCTCTACATTGTGATTTTATATTAAGGACTTTATAACATGGTTTAAGACATTGCAAACAATTATAAGTAATATATAAAAGTACCATGATATAAAGAGAAATGCCTTTTACATTAATTCATAAGGTTTAAACACATTAATGTAACCCTATTACTTAAGCTCTAAGGCATACATCTAACAGAAAGTTGTTATATAATCAAGAAATGAAAAACAAAGTTTTATGGTGAATTATATTTTAGAGCTAAATCGGTAATTTAAAGTTTTTACTTTGATTTATTTGGGGATTTTATGACCTAATATTCCAATAAAATGGGAAGAATTATAAAGTCAAAATTGGAATATTTGGTGGTTCCAAACAAGTTATTAATTATAAAAATGGGATATAAAAACATAAAGAGGGATATATTTGTTAATGTTTAAAGTTATTGGACTAAAGAAGAATTAACCAAAATATTTTTGGTTAACAAAAGAAACCATGGTAGCCATAACTTTCATAAATAAAAAATGAAAGAAAGAAAAATAAAGAAAAAAAGAGAGATTAGCAGCAGCTAGCTACTGTGGGTAGTGGCTACTATGAATGGCAGTGATGGTGGAGGTGAGCGACTATGCTGATTGGGTAGCAAAGTGATGGTGGAAAGTTTTGCTAAAAAAATCAACACTTTCCTCAATTTAGATCATTCATCAAAGAAAAGGAAGTGAATGATAAAAACTTTATAAAAGTAGATAGGAGGAAAAACCAAATTCTACTGCAAGATTATTTTGGGTAATTATTTATGAGGTATGGATATTCTTCATTTTTATTCTTTTTATGGTTATATTTAGACATAATAAGTTAGAAATTAGTCTAATGAGTTGTCTGCTATATACTGCAACATATAGAAATGTAAAAAAAAAATCATAGAGATATGAGAGTAGGGCATGTATATATGTTACTATGATGATAGGCAGTAGCGGTTCATTTTTGTGAGTGATTTCTAGCAGCGTTGCTGCAGTGACAAGGTGAGGAATGGATAACAATTATTGCTGTGACATTCAATTGCAAATGATAATAGCAAGGCTTGAATAGATGATCATAATAGGAGAAATTGTGTCAAATAGGACAAAATCATAACTATTAAGAACTAAATTAAGCTTTTTTATTTTTAGAATAGGGAAACAACAGAGGAGAGTCCTATGGGTTTTTATTATTGGATGAAATTAAGGGATTAGAGTGCAAAGGATGATTTAGTTAATGGAAGAATAAATTTTTGTATGAGGATTTATAGATATCATAGACAGACAAATCAAGAGGAAAGAGGGCTGAGATGCTGTTAAAATCGTGTGATATGTTGGCTACTAAAAAGTGGTTTAGAATCCAGGTATCAAAATGGAGATTATTGTAGTAGATAATAGTAACAAAAAAGGGAACTCCTTGATGTGAAGAACATGTAGTAGTAGGATGACGTTGCTGAAGTGCTATAGCAACACCGAACTAGATGAGAAGCTTTTTAAGCTTGTTTTATAGGTACATCCTAGTTTATCATGTTAAAAATTTTAGTTGTACATATTTAATTTGGGTAATTTGATTATGAAATAAGCATGTG
>CANXYI012228126.1:0-10457 GCA_948208565.1 Hura crepitans | reverse complement strand
GATGGGCAATTGTAAGCAGGAAGGGTTAGAGATGAAAGTGAAGTAGGCATGGCATGAGATCATCATACAAAAATATATGTGTGCATGGGTAATGGCCAAATGGCTTATTGGCTTTTAATGCATTTGTATGCTTTAAAATGAGCATGAAATGAAAAATATGTGATCACATGCTAGAAATGAATTATTGGAGGTTAAAAATATGTATGTAAGCATATAATGAGGATGTATAGCATGAGAGAGTGATTAATACATGTGACTTTGTGCTTAATCACTGAAATATGGAACATCACACAATGTTTCTGATTTAATCAATTTTTGGTGATGCCAAAATTAGAGTGAGTTATTTTAAACTTTAATATGATGGTGAAATTAATAACACATGAGAATAGCCCATATGAGTAACAACCTAGATATGGATAGGTTGATTGATCAACTTGGGATAGATAGTAGCTACTAGGGCACTTCGGTGTTTTAGGTTGGTTTACGGGTCCACTTTTAGTTTGACCCAAAGACCTATATTTTTATGATCTCCATATCCATACGGGTGCAGCCGCCGTTCAGGTCTTAAGGTACCAATGCACATTTCTATGTGGGTATGGCCACCGTTTAGGTCCAGTAAGATCACTAGACACCTGTGACACCCACTACTGGATTCCCGAAGAACCTAATAAGTAGTGCACTTCTCGTCAGGTCACCCATTTCACTTTTCCCATAATCATTCATTTAACTTTTCCTTATAATGCACTAGGCAATTTTCTTTGACTCCAAATTCAGTTCAGTCTATTCCTATAATCCATTTAAGTTCATATCATCATGTTTAGGCTATTATGGAAGGATTTCAACCCAATTTGATATTACTAAAAAATTCAACAGCACAATGGCTACTCGGGTCACTTTCCTAAAATTCCCTGTTATCTATAAATACTTCTATATCATACATCACAGTTCTTGGACCCTTCTTGTCCCCCAGTTATCAATCTATCATCATCATCTACCAGACAGTCACACTAGCCTCAGGCTATAATTAAGAAAACCTATATGGAGCCTCAAGCTCATAAACCATCACATAAAACCTACATACACCACAAAGATTAACCATTACTTAAATACAACACAATTTATCTCTCTATATATATACACAAATACTATTCTGTGTCCCTTATATACATTACACCTATTCCTTCCACCTAAATACATAGAGTGCAGAAACTATATGTCTATACATGATCAGTCTTCTCAAAATAGGCCTCTAAACTCCACTGCACTAGTTTATTTTCCCTCTAGATCTAGTGTTAGTCAGGGTTGTCTCTTGAGTTGGGCCAGTTAAATAAATTAAATAAACTTAAGAAATTGCATATGACCATGAAAGATGAATAGGGACATTTTAGTAATTTTCCATTGATAATGAATAAAGGCTTAAAATGGTATAGTTTATGCATCAAATAATTAATAATGAATAACACATAAATTATATGGCTTGTAATAACTAATGGGATAATTACATACAGAAGCACCCTAGGGTAAAATGGTAATTTTTGCATGCTAGTGTTATAAGTTTAATAGAGATGACAAAAAGTGATAAGAATAGAGGTCTTATGCATGGAAAGTATATTAGACATATTCTTAATGATTGAATTCACCATTACATATTTTTATACTCAGCATACCTGTTTCGGTACGTAGGTACCAAGATCAAGGGCGTCAACTCGTAAAGCATGCAATGGAGTTCAAAGGCCAATTTTGAGAAGACTGATCATGTATGGACATATAGTTTTTGCACTCTATGTACTTAGGTAGGAGGAATGGGTTTAATGTATATGAGGGACACAAAATAGTATTTGTGTATATATATATAGAGACAGACTGTGTTGTATTTACGTAATGGTTAATCTTTGTGGTATATGTATGTTTTATGTGATGGTTTGTGAGCCTGAGGCTCTATATGGGTTTTCTTGATTGTGGCCCAAGGCCAGTGTGACTGTCTAGTAGATGATGATGATAAGTTAATAACTGGGGGACCAGAAGGGTCTAGGAGCTGTGATATATGATATAGAAGTGTTTATAGATAACAGAGAATTTTGGGATAGTGACCCGGGCAACCGTTGTATTGTTGAATTTTTTAGTAAAACTAGATTGGGTTGAAATCCTTCCATAATAGCCTGAACATGATGATATGAACTTAAATGGATTATAGGAATAGACCGAACTGAATTTAGAGTCAGACAGAATTGCCTAGTATAGTATAAGTAAAAGTTAAATGAATGATTGTGGGAGGAGTGAAATGGGTGACCTGGCGGGAAGTGTACCACTTATTGGGTTCTTTGGGAATCCAGTAGGGGGTATCACATTTTATAATATCAGAGCATAGGTTAATGTTCCTAGGCTAAGTACATGAGTACAAATGGCTAAGTTTCAAATTCCTCTGAATTGTTATGCTGTCCGAGGCAGATATGAAAGTCTTCTGTAATACATAAATGATTGGTTGAGTTATTTGAAGGAGGGGCCAAGAAACTAATTGGTTTTGTAACCATAGTTACACAGGGAGCAGGTTATGTATCAGCACCTAAACCCAGTACTGCTGCACAGTAGCCAGAGTTTCAAGTGACTGATTAACCGTAGGTAGGAGTAATCCCTGTCCTGGTATAATAGGAAGTAGTATATGAAAGGATTTTACCAGATTCCTAAAGTATGCTGAGGAGTTTATTTCTAATGATATGTAAAGAATGTAAGAGATTCCTGATAGGACTGAATGTAGGGTCGAGGATATAGACAACTAAATCTCAAAAAGAGAGAATTTGCAGTACCAGTACTAGCTATATGTGACATGAAGGAAATGATACCAGAAAAGAGAGACCTCTTTTAGAGAAAAGAGGCAGTGCATTGTGGGATAGTCTAATGCAGAGGTAGGATGGTAATATGAGGAGAGAGGGTCAATTACAGGCATAGTCTTAGGTCCTAGTATTAGACAGCGTACTAGGGGTAGAGATAGACATAGACCCAGAGGTTGAGGCAGGCTTCTATTGGTAGACCTCGATTGCCTCCTTGTGTTGATAGTACTCCTTGTATAGGGGATAATAGGAGTGGACCTCCCATGTGTGTCACTTCTCAGAAAAGGCACTAGGGGCAGTGTAGAAAAGGTAAGAGAGGAGAATGTCTTCATTGTGGTGTTAGAGACCACTATAGAGAGAGTGTCCTCGGAGATAGGTAAAGGGTGCTCAGACACGGACACCTAATATTATGCCCTAGAGTAAGGGTCAAGGGCAAACTAAAGGAGAGTAGTCTAGTGCCAGTCAGGGTACTAAAGTTGAGGCTTCTCCTTCAACCAAGCAGTGTGCTATGTGAGCTAGAGAAGAGGCTATAGCACCAAATTTTATAACTGGTATTTTGTTTATCTAATGTTCCAGTCTTGACTTTGATAGACTCTAATTCAATATCCTCTTATATATGTACTGCACAAACTCTAGATAGGTAGTTAGAGTCTGAGCATGTTAAGGTAGACATCAGATTTAGCAACCCTATGGGCCATGTGTGATTGTGAACATGGTGTGTAAGCAATGTCCTCTAGTGATTTAGGGGCATAGACTTGCTACTAATTGATTAATCTGCCTTTTGATGAGTTGATGTAATCCTAGGATGGATTAGCTTGCTGAGTATCAGACTACGACTAATTATGAATATAAAAAGTTGATACAAGGACTGATAGCGATAGTAAATGATAAGAGGAACCTTTTTGGACAATCCTATCTTTGTTATTAAAATATAACAACTCCTTCAGAAGGGGGTGAGGCATGTTTGGCCTATGCTATTGATCATAATGTTTTTAACTTTGATCTGGCATATATTCCAGTTGTATTTAAGTTTTTTGATGTATTTTCTGATAAGCTACCAGGCTTACAACCTCAGAGGGAAATGGATTTGAAATTGAGGTGTATTCTAGTACTGCTTTAGTATCTATTGCATTTAATTGAATGGCATCTGCTGAAATAAAAGAATTGAGGGTACAATCCAGTGTAACTCCTTAAAGAGGTCTTGTGTTATTTGTAAAGAAGAAAGGCAGGTTGCTTAGGTTATGTATTGCTTTATAGGCAGCTAAATAGAATGACTATGAAGAATAAGTATTCCCTACCGGGATAGATGATCTCTTTGATCAGTTGAGAGAGGCTAGTATAATTTCTAAAATTGATATGAGATCTGGATACTACTAGCTAAGGATTAAGGAAGTTGATGTTTCCAAAATTATTTTCAGAACCGAGTGCATGTATTTTGAGTCTTGGTGAAGCCATTGGGATGCACCAGTGCCCCAGTAGCTTTTATGGAACTCAATGAATAGAGCTTTTCAATCTTATGTAGATAAGTGGTGGTGGTGTGCATAGATGGTATTCTAGTGTACTCTAGAAACTAGAAAGAGTATGAACAACACCTAAGGGTTGTGTTACAGACCTTAAAAGAGAGACAATTATATGCCAAGCTTAGTAAATGTGAGTTGGCTAAGAGTTTCTTCTCTAGGCCATATAGTTTCAGTAGAAGGTATCAGAATTGGTCCCAGTAAAGGTAAGGTAGTGCTAGAATGGGAGCCATTTAGGAACTTAACTAAGGTGAGAAGTTTTTTGGGTTTAGTTGGATATTACAAAAGATTTGTAAGAGGGTTCTCTAGCATTAATACTCCTTTGACCAGACTAATTAGAAAGAATGTGAAATTTGATTGGAATGATAAGTGTCAAGCCAGTTATGAGCAATTAAAGAAGATGCTAATAGAAGCTTGCTACCCTAATTCAACTTAAACAGGGTATAGGTTTTATAGGGTACAGTGATGCTTCACTGAATGGCTTGAGATATATGTTAATACAGGATGAAAAGGTAGTGGCTTATGTCACAAGACAGTTGAAGCCTCATGAGAGGAATTATCCCACCCATGATTTGGTGCTAGCTATCATTGTGGTTGTTCTAAAAACATGAAGGCACTATCTCTATGAAGAGAAATGCTACACAGGTATAGATCATAAGAGCCTAAGATATCTCTTTACTTAGGAAAAGTTGAACTTAAGATAGATAAGCTGGTTAGAGCTGATCTAGGATTGTGATTGCTTGATTGACTACCCTCTAGTGAAAACCAATATAATGGCAGATGCTAGGAGCAAGAAATTTATAATGACCCTAAAAAGTATGAATGATAGTTGCAATACACTTCAGGAAATACTATGCTAACTGGGTTATAGATAAAGCTAGATTTTTGACAACAAATTAAGGAAGAATAGATGGAAGAGGAACAGTCGATTTAGATGGCAAGTAAGGTTAAAGAGGGGAAGACCATAAGGTCTGAATTGATAGAGGGTGGATAGTTGTATTATCAAAACAGATCATGCGTACCTCATGCAGATGACTTGGGGTTACAAATACTTAAGAAAACACACAAGGCTCCTTGTTTTATGTATCCTGAGAGGAAAATTTGAACTTGAAATTTTATTATTGATGGCTTGGTATGAAAAGAGATATGGCAGAATAGGATGCCAAGTGTTTGATATGCCAGTAAGTAGAAGCTGAGCATCAGGTTCCTTCTAGGTTACTGTATCTTATAGCAGTACCCGAGTGGAAGGGAGAAAAGTTGACCATGGATTTTGTGATAAGTTTACTTTTGGCTAGAAGTAAATGTGATGCTGCAAGGGTAATTGTTGACAAATTGACAAAGACAGTTCAAGCTACCTGGTTGGGATGGATTAGTCACAAGAGAGGTTAGCTAGGCTATAGGTGGAAAAGATAGTCAGATTTCATGATGTGCCAGTGACTATCATTTTTGATAGGGATTTTTGTTTGTGCCAGTAACTGTCATTTTTTACAGGGATTTTTGTTTTACTTCTAGATTTTGGAAAAAGTTGCAGGCAGCTGTAGGCACCAAACTGAGCTATGACATAGCTTTTCATCCTCAGACTGATGGACAGTCAGAAAGGGTGATATAAATACTTGAAAATATGTTATGAGATTGTGCTATTAAGCTTATGGGTAACTGGGATCCGTATATGTTCTTGGAAAAGGTTGCCCATGATAATAGTTACCAGTCTAGTCTGGGGATAGACTCATATGAGGCATTGTATAGTAGATAATGCAGGACTTCTTCATGTTAGAGTGAAGTTGGAGAGAGAAAAATCTCCAAGTGTAGATTTAATTAAAAAGGCTGAAGAAAAAGTGAAATTAATCAAAGAAAGGCTGATGGTAGCTGTGGTTAGACAGGAATCATATGTTAACTTGAAGCGAAGAGATATTGAGTATATAGTTGGGAAAAAGTGTTCCTAAAGGTTTCTCCCGGGAGAAGGGTGCGGAGGTCCGGGGAAAAAGGGAAATTGAGTCCTAGGTTCATTGGACCCTATAAGAATACAGACAGGGTCTGACCTTTAGCATATAGGCTTGCACTACCACTTGAGCTACAATAGATACACGACATTTTCCATGGTTCTATGCTCAGAAGGTATAGATCAGATCCATCATATTTGATTCCGATAGCAAATATTAAAGTGTAACCGAGTTTGAGTTATGAGGAAGAATCAGTATAGACTATGGCTCGTGAAACGGAGAAATTGAGGAATGTGTCCATACCACTGTTACAGTGCGATGGAGGTACTATAATACAAAAGAAGTTACTTGAGAGCCAGAAGAGCAAATGAGAGCTCATTATTCGTATGTAATTGCTCCAGGTAATTTCGAGGATGAAATTTTCTTAAGAAGGGAAAAAATGTAACGCCCATGTTCCAAGGATCTATGAAAAGTGCCATTAGGTCTGAGAAGTGTACCCAAGGTGCCAGGTCACTTGCACGTAATTTGAGGTAGTGACACTGGTCATAAAACTTTGAAGTGCTTTAATCTGATAAAAGAGCAAAATTTAAAAATTTAGCAAAACCAACAATTCATTTCTGACTGTAAGCTACCCCTCGATGCAATAAAAAATTTACAGGCCGGGATTGACCCAAGATGTGCCGGAACGAACCCAAAAATAATGGACCATAAAGCTCAAAAATTCCATTGAGTCCATTGGTGAAAGAATTTTTGGATTCCAAGGTCATTTGCAAATTCTCATAATTTTTGAGATTGGCATGCAAATCGAGGCAGTCTGAAAACTGTCCTATCGATGGAATTTAGTTGTAAAAATTTATGAGCAGGTAGAGGGGATTAAAATATGAATCCAAGGCTTCGTGACAATGAGTCTGAGAAGTGTGCCTTAGGTGTTGGGTCACTTGCACGTAAATCGAGGTAATGACACTGGTCATGAAACTTTGAAAGGCTTTAATCTGATGAAAAGAGCAAAATTTATAAATTTAGCAAAACCAACAATTCATTTCAGACTGTAAGCTACTCCTCAGTGTAATAGAAATTTTATGGGTTGGGATTGACCCATAATGTGCCTGGACAGACCTGAAAATAGCGGACCTTAAAGCTCAAAAATTCCACTAAGTCCATTAGTGAAAGAATTTTTAGATTTCGAGCTCGTTTGTAAATTCTTGTAATTTTTGAGGTTGGCATGCAAATCGGGATAGTTTGAAAACTACTCTATCAATGGAATTTGGCCATAAAAATCTATGAGTAGGTAAAGGGGATTAAAATATGAATTTTAAAATAAACGATGTAATTTTTTGAGGTTTGTGTGAATTTTGGTGAATTTTCAAAGTTTTCCAAAAAATTGAGACATGTCGAGGTGGTTCGGGTGGCCTTGGACCCCACCTGTATACTTGCCAGCTAGCCTAAGGCCATGCCAAGTGGCAAAGCCACTTGACAAGTGGATTTTTCCATTAAATAAAAAGGTAAAGATTTCTCTTCTTACTACCTAGTAGATGACACCATAGTAGACTTAGAAGGGACTTTCGTCTTCTTCCTTCAACCAAAACTACAGATTCTGGGTTTCTAAATTTAAGTTAAGATGTTAAGGAGATGAGGGAAAAAGAATCATGGCAAAAGGAGCTCTCAATTGTGAATTAAAATTCACTAAAGTTTTCTGGTTAGAAGCAATCCAGCAGAGGTACCAAAGGTGAGTTCTTTACTTTTCCTTTCATTTTCATGATAATTTCTTGGCTAGAAATGCTTCTTAGTGATTCCTAACTTCTGTGGGGACATGTATGGCTTTGGTTTGAGATAAATTAGGGCAAAGAGAGGCTTGAGGAGCAAGGGAGAAGACATCGTGAGGGCTAGAAATAAAGGTTGGTAGCCTTGGAATGGTGGAAATTGTATCTTCAAGTGAGGGAGGTAAGTGAATTCTTTCACTCACTTCAAGCCCCTAATTTTCAACAGCTCTTTTCTTAGTGTGTGAAGGTATTAAGTATGTGAATTAGCTTAGAAAATTGATTAAATTGAGGTATGGTAGCATAAAATCCAATGGAAGGTCATTTACATGGTTAATTGATTAAAATAGTTGAGTTTGGTGGAAATTGCCTTATTAGCTGAGAGGTGGCTATAATGCTTGTTGTGTGATAATGGTGCTTGATGTGTGTGTATGGTTTAGGTGTTGTTAAGATATAGAAATAAGATAAAGAAATGCACTGAAAAATAAGGTGAAATGGACCTAGAATGCTTAGTAAAAACTTGGCCATAATGACCTATAACTGTCCTAGATAACCATTACCTGAACCAATAAATCCTTTGGATAGTAAATGGCCTAGATTTGTGATATACTAATGGAATTAAATCTAGCATAATACATGGTAATTATTGGCAATTATCTTTGATTATATTTTTTTGATATTGCACTCGATATAGCCTATTTGTGTTTATACTAGACCGGGCTAATTTCTAACTGTGCTGAAAATTTTATAACTATCTATTTTTAATATTATAATATTGTAAAAAGTTAATTAGTAAAGAAATGGACACTGATTGAGGTTAAATGGCCCACTAGTTAGACACCCATTGGATGGGTTGATCGGTTAACTTAGGGATCCTTAGCAGCTGCTACACTATCTACTTTTCAGATAGGGCCAGTACAGTGACTTAGGTCCATTTTAGACCACTATACTAGTTAGATAATCAGATTAGACTGGGACACTCTATAACACCACCCACCTATTTTTACCTGAAACAAGTAAGACGTGTCACTTCCTACTGAGGTCACCCATCCTAGGAATTCTCTAGTGGCCTTTCATTTAACTTCTACCCAACTTTGCCTATTTTTGACTAAATACCTCCTTTAGCCCAATCTGATCATTTATTACTTTACTGCCTATTTTGGTTCGTTAAAATTTCTATTAGGCACTACCAGACATTTTTAGAAATTTGAACAGCATAATGATTGCCCTGCTTACTAACCCAATTAAACCTGTAAGGAAAAACACTTCAAATTTGAACTTTCACCTTTATTTCTCCTTTGGACCCTCTAGTCCTCTAGACAATAGTTATCAACCCAATATCACAATTTAACCACAAGCCACAGGGTCGAAGACCTATCAACACACAAACATGCAAAAATAGTTATTCATTTACATACATTGTTGTACATACATGCAGTTTACAGTTCATCTATATACACAACCCAAAATACCCATTCCACTCTATATATATGAGTGCATTTCACCATATATATACACTATTTAGAAGGAAAAATAAAATACCAAAAGACTAAAGTAGCTAAACTAATGCTGATGTCTGAAGCTGACCTGAACCCTGCTCATGACCTGCGTATCAAAACACCGACACGCTGAGTATGAAGACTTATAAAACAATTATATTATGTCATATGCAACATGCAATATGCAATATTTCACACACACAAAGTCATCCTGAAACCCTAAGCTCATTCATCCATTTAACTCGACCTACTATTGACTTACTCAATTCATTTATCATTCATTATCGCTCACTTTATCTATTTATAGGCCCATAGACAGACTACACTTGAAGATATGGGATAGTGGGACTATCCTATGTAGTGGCCCACTTTTAGGGCCTAGGTAGCTGCACCTACCTCGCCTGATAGCAAGTACCCATCCGTAGACCACTCAAAATATCGAAATAGTAGATAGCAGGGACCTGTCCGTAGACCACTCCCAGTATCTGCGAATCATAATGATCATAGCATAGAAGTGGATAGCAGGGACCCATCCGTAGACCACTCCCAATATCCACAAATACATGAATCACGATGCAGAAGGCATCATACATTTTCAACACAACCAACATAGGGTAATGGGCCTAAGAAGGATCAATTACCTAGCAGCTGCTTTATTCCTTAATTGATTAGTCAACTCATCCAGTGGGCACCTAACTAATGGGCCATTACTATTTTAGACCATGTTCAGTATTATTTTATCCTTAATTTACCATTCTGGGCCTAGTCTACACATTTAATTACAACTTTGCCACTAACGCAAAAATCACTATTCATTTGGTCAGTTTATGCAACTGACCCTATTCATTTAGTCATTTTCTCATTTTGTGCCTTTCATTCCTTATACCATTTAAGTCTCAATTTGAAGGTTTCTTAA
>CANXYI012228046.1:0-23880 GCA_948208565.1 Hura crepitans | reverse complement strand
CTAAAAATTCTACACATCTCCAAATCAAGAACTAATTGCATTGTTATTCTTGGTGCACTTAGGCCTATCTAAATATAAAATAAAAATTGAAAAAAAATGTCTACTCACTTTGGGCACTATTCATCAAATGCCAAAATCTCTAATATTAGGTGATTTCTTTGAAATCTATGGACAGAATTAGCTTTAAAAGGTCGAGAAGGCAAAGAGGGATACAAAATTTAGTGGATTTCCTTTCGTTTTAGTGTTTAAAAGAACAAAATAAAGAAAGGAAGGAGGGTAGGGATGGCATTAGCCATGGAGAAAAGAGAGGGCGAGAAAGAATGCTTGGCATATATGGCACCACCACATGTGTCACTCCTTTTATATTAAACACACATATGGTCCGGATTGTGCCACGTTTCGATTCGAAGGTCCATATTAATCCACTTTATGTTTTAAGCTTCAAAAATTGAAAATAATTTTTTAAGGCCTCTAAAATTCATACTTTTAGTGCCAAAATTATCGAAAGTTCTCATTAAGGGTCTCATAAAATCTTAGTTCAAAACTCTTAAGGGAATTAGGTTAATTATTCACTCATGTAATTAAGAAATTTTGAATAAATACCTAACAACCTTAGAAAATTATAATTCCTTCACTATTAAATTTTTGGAATTTTTGACGTTCAAGGTATGATATTTTTAGGTCCATCCGAGCACATCCCGGGTCTGTCCCAACACAGTGCCAACTAAAGCCACTATTTACTAGTTCTCAGCTTAAGATAATTTATTAGTTTTGCTAAAAAGTTTTAATTATTTCATTTTCATTATTTTCTTACCTATCAAAGTTTTATGACTAGTACTTCCCCCTTTTGCCACCATAAGGTGCCCTAGGTCTCCGAGAAGCATTACTCATGCCTTGGGAAGTACTATTCATGAAACCTAAATTCTTAGGCATTACACATCATATGCATGTAGTTAAGGAAATATGCTCTATGTTTAGCTATGAATCCCTTAGTAGCAATTCTTTCTTAGCTGTGAATCCCTTAGTAGCAATTCTTTCTCAATTGATGCTAGATCCTTTACCTACATATGGAAATAACCAACATGCTAAGCAAAATTTGCTTAGTGGTACGTAAATTATCTTTGAATACCATAAAGATCAAACAAATACACAAGTTAAGATTTACACAGCATTATCACAATAATTCACAAAATAATATTTAGTATTTTATATCAATCTCATGTGCATGCTTTTTCCTTTACCCATATCATTGGTTTTTATCTGTCAAGTATTATGTATTAAATAATGATGCAATCATGCAAGTGGTAGCTTTCAATTTACAAACCTATGACATTTAGATATAAGTGTCAATTACAAGATATTAACATCTTTAAACCATGCGAAGTATGAATTATACCAATTATATATCATGCCATTTATGATTCATGCCAAATGTAGTTCATGTCAATTAAATCATAAATCTCATGTCTCATTTAAAATAAGATTTATTTTAGCATTTGTCATTTATAATTCATGTCATTTCTATAACTTTTATTTCATATAGCCTAATGCATCACAAGACTACTATAGACTCGATAATGGATCTCAACAGTGCTCAAATGAGAGCTAAATAGTTGTACAGTACCTAATGGGGCTTACACATACATACCTATATATTAGTATATCAAAAAAGCTCAAAACACACTCATAAAGCTTATGCGACTATGTCCATATAATAATTGTACAGTGCTCAAGGGTTATGCAAGTATACATATAATAGTAATATCAATGATGGTACAGTATTATTAATAGACCCTATTAGTATGCCAATCTACCCTAACGCTATTGCTAATCTAAGTATAAATGGGAATTTCTATTTAGTTATTCATTTTAATATCTCCATTTCATTTCTCATGCTTTATATATCATATGGTATTAATGGTATGCTCATGGCATAATAATAGTCATTTATTCATTTTCTATCTTAAGGCATCACATCAATTATCAATTTCAATTAACATGTAATCATTTGTCACATATTTAACGATTGTATAGTCTCACTTATGAATAACATTTTTAATAATTCTTATCTAGAGTTCCATTTATGTATCATATAGCTGACACAAAGTAATAATCATACTTACCATTTAATCATGGCATCAATTTAGACTCTATCTTATAATTATACTTTAAAAAGGTTACCTCATATCTCATGGTCTAAGTGTCTTAGAAGCAAAACTGTAAAATTTGGACTCATGGTATCATAACATGTAATAACCATTCACTTCATACCGATCAATTAATATTCATACATCTCATAGTCAAGACCATAACATTCCTCATGTTACTTTTAAGCAATTTTCAATCATATATATAATGCATAATGTGAATTCTACCTTTAACTCATATGTAATCTCATAAATTCATAATATTTCTCATCTCATTGAAAATTTAGGTTCTCACAATTTAATCATACTCATAATTATGCAAATCATACAAATATCATGTTGATTGTGTCATAAATAAAGAGGGATTACTTAGTTTCCATTCCATTAAAGAATTTTTCTAGTTTTATTAGTGTTTGGACAAAATTGCCATGTGGGAGTTTTGAATCGATATGCAAATAGTTTCGAACCACTATATGGATAGTAAAACCATCATACTATTATTTCATCAAACCATCAAACTTGATGAACCAAAATCATGATATTAGCACTTCTAATAGAAAATTTATTTGATTTTCAACCTAATTCATTAAATTTTCTAGTTCTAAATCATTTTTACACATTTTCTATGGATTCATCATCAATTAAGACACATTAATTGCATCAATTTTGATCGAATAACATTAAAATTCATAATAAATTTAAAATTTTCAATATTAAACATAATAGCATAATTTCACACCTAATCACAACAAAATTTCAATGAAATCTTTATACACATACTATTGGATTGATGAAGCATGAATTTATGATGATTTCATGCTTTCAAGCTCGATTATCCCTTTAATTTGCTCATTAGATCTTCTTCCCTTTCTTTTTTGCATACAATGGCAACCCCATTAACAATGTTGTAAAGCAAAATGACACTTATAAGCATAGAAATTCATATAGAAAAATCACTAGATGGTAGATGATTAAGTTTACCTTAATGCTTAAATTTGGATTTTGTGTTCTTAGATAATTGTTACTAGTAAATTGAGGAAGATGAAGAAAACGATTGTTTTTTTTTCTTCTTCCAAGCCGATAGAATCAACTTGTATAGACTTTATATAGGTAGCCAAGTTTGGCCCCTAAAAACCTATCTAATAACTCATAAGCTTTTAAGACACAAAATCCTTCTTGGTCCTTCATATATTACTTTAGTCTATTATTAGTGTGGAAGTTTTTCTAAAGCCTCTATTAAAATTTATTTAATTACATTCATTCCAGTTAAATTAGGGCACTATTATTAGTTGTATGCCCTAGCGTCTATGTAATATGGATGTTTTATATAGCATGTGAACATCATTATTAATAATATATGGCATTTTTTTATTACATAGTGCTTATGTTAACTCATTTGCTTGATTTTAATCTTAAACTATGTAGTAAAGTCTCTAATATAATCACAAAACAAAGGTAATCATGAACAAATTCATGATTAAGATGCTTATTGCATACAATTATGATAATATCAAAAATACCTTTAGTTATAGTATTAATAAGATAGGACATCATTAGTATAGATAGATTAGCACATTTTATACTTCTTGACTAGGTTAAGCAGTAGTTCTCACAAGTGATGAGCAAGGGGTGATCGAAGTTAACATATAGATGCTTGTTAGGAAAATAAGTACATTGGGGACCCACCATGTGATCATTCATATATATAAATGATTTTTGTCAATGAATAAAGATCTCATTATATCAGTTGTGCAAGTACCCTTCAACTTGAGCTCATTAACTATCTTAAGTATTATGTGTTATACATTGACTTTGGTGCTTTTACTTCTAGCAATGTTATACATATAACTAGGAGGTTGGGTATAGCATGAGGTACTTGAAGGTAATTAAGTAATCAATATAGGACTCACCACCCTATATTATTTAAGGGGAGATTATCTCACTATTCTAAGTGATTATCTTTATTCAAGAATCTTTGGCTGGAATGAAATACAGTATGAATTGAATTCACAAGGGCATTTTGTAACACCTTTTTATTGAGCCTACAGTAAAATCGAGTAAATGATGTTGCACCACATGCTAATATTTTTAAAAATGCATACCAAAAAATTTCATCTTTACTTTCTAATGACAACAATGTTAATGTCATTTAAAAGATTTGATAACTCTAAAAACTTTTTTTTGTGATGATCATTATGCCAAAAATTTGATAGCATAATTGTTGTTTAGAGCATTATCTAAAATTTTCCCTGCATGGAAAAACACTTTTATTTGAACCACATATTATATTTCATCCATTTTTATGTGTATCTTAACTTCTTTTCACATTATTTTTTCCATAACACACAATCACAAACATATATCATACATGTATCCATGTAACATAACTAATCCTAAGCACGCATATACAAACACCTATATATTGTATTTATAGATATATCTTATGAAAGTATAAGTGACAAAATATTACAAACTTGAAAACTAGTAATTACAAGTCCTATACATAGACCTATAAGCATTCTACATAAATTAATACATGTGATACTAAAATGTATAGGTTCAATGAAGCAGTACAAAATAATGTTTATGCATACAAAATATAAAGACCTTGATTTGGCTTTCTGAAACATCAATCCCTCTTTTTTTGATCCACAACTCTTAGACCTACATAAATAAACACATGTGCTAATGATAGAATCCTCTATGTATACTCCTTAACCTTGATGACCTTTACTAGTCATCTTAGATTATAAGCTCCAAAAAGAAAATGAAAAAGAAAAAAATTAAAATAAGTATCAATTACATAATATGTCATTTAGGATAATTACTTAAGCAACACTTAGTATACCTAAATATAAAGCCAGTGTTTTACATCAAATTATAATAGCATTAACTTTTCATTTGATATGTAAATGTATGAGTACATGCTATCTATATCTTATGAAGGATGTAAACATATGTCAACTCATATATCTTAAGATATAATTTTGTTTATATCTCTTTATCCATATTTTTTACAATTATGCTATCACTATTTTGAAAACCCATTTCTTCCTAGAACCAGTTCTGTTACTTGAATGTGGGATAGGGTGGCAATTCTTTTAGCTCACCATTTTTATTGTGGTACTTATGGGTATAGAAAAATGGCACCAACACTACATTGCAGTGCAAAACTATGTAATAGTTAAAGTAATAAATGATGGTAGATATGCTTATGTCCTCTATTTGGCATGCCAAACTATCTTATGTCATTTTGTAAATCCTAGGTAGAAATTGGTACGTATAACTCATTTTTAGTTTCTTTTAGCCATGTTTCCATACATGTAACATCATTCATTTATACATCACATATCTAAGACACATTTCAACCATGTATAAAAACCATGTACATACTTCATCACAAATTTCATACTTATAACATTTTCAGTAATACTTTGCATGTACATAAATTTCTAACAAGCTCTACCTTAATTTTTATATTCTCAACGTCTTATAATACTTAAATTTTAATAAGAGTTTCAAGTTTACTTACCTCAATATAATATCTAAAAATTATGTGACAAGTTATTTCCCTTAATATCCATACAATAATAATCATTGAAGTTTTCTAACCTTTTTAAACTTGGCATATTCAAATTTCATGATCACACATACATTCAAACATTTCAGCTAAATAATTAACCTTACCAAAATAAATGAATTAGTTCATAGGCCATAAGTTAACTTCTAGAACACACTATATAGTTTACATTTCTTATAACATGTAAGTGAAATAAAGATCCACTTACACTTTTTAAACTATCACATTCTGCCTATCACCATAACATACTCAAAAATTGTTAAGTCTATGTCAAGTAAACTTCAAACCATACTACATATTTTTAGGTCATTTTTAAGCCTTGTACTTAATAGAAATTAAAGAATCACTTTAATTATTTAAGTATGTGAGTCTTGACCTATACAAGAATGTCTCCTTAACATAATGTAACATAATCATATTTTTAACATTTATCTTACTTCCATGATATTTTAACCTTTTTTTTCTTTTTAATTTTTTTTAAAATCACTTAGCACATATCATAATAAGGATAAAAGTTTCCTTAATTTGTACATTTTGACCATGTACTACAATTTATACATATTAATTTTAATTTCACATATAACAATTCTTTCTAGCATATCTCATGTCTTAAAGTTCACTACATACATTAAACCTAAGAAATCAAGTTATTTCTATAAGTATCCCAACATATATCTTTTGGCCTTAAGAGAAAATTCTACTTTTATTTCACTTCCTCAACTTTAATTATGCATTTTTATTCTTTTCATCATCAATTTCATCTATACATACTTAATTTCAAGTGTACCTATCATTTAGATAAAATCCTAGCACACAATGTAAAGAAAATTATTAAAAATTATCAAGGTTAAAGAGTTCTTACCTTTAAGCTTTCAATACTTCTTCTATCTTTTCTATTTTTCAATTCATCTAAAGATGAAAAATAGCATCCCTTCTATTTGAACATCAATTCTGCCACTCAAGGAAACATAAGACAAAGTGTTTCAAGCTTCATAAAAATATGAAATCATCATCAAATTATGTCTAAACATCATTAATGATACACCCATTCATTAACTTCATCATAAGAGTAAATGAGGAGAGAGGGATTCCAACTTACCTTACTTTACTCTATCATAAATTCCACCACCTTCCTTTTTTGACTTGCCAACAAGTGAAAGCAAAAAATTAGGTAGCTTTAGGACTATTATAACCTATTCCTATTCTAGAATATAAGTGAGATAAAGTTACAATGGATTTCATCATAAGGTTGCCAATCATGCGAAGGAAGAAAGACACAATATAGGTGATAGTGGACCGCCTAACCAAGTCAACTTATTTCTTACAAGTTAAGGTTGATTACTCCATAATTAAGTTAACAGAGATGTACATCAATAAAGTTGTATGACTACATAGAGTACCACTCTCCCTTGTATCAAATAGGTATCTAAGGTTCAATTCTTGGTTCTGGTAGAAATTGCATGAAATGCTAGACACTAAGTTATATTTCAGAACAGTTTTCCATCCATAAAGAGATAGTTGATCAGAAAGAGTGATATAAGTAATTTAAATAAAACTTCACATAGTTTGTTTTATAAGAAATTGGGAACTAATGAATGTTTATGTTATAGGTGCTTAAGGATACTTTAAGGGGCAGTGTTATGGATTTTGAAGGAAGTTGGGAGCATTATCGATAAAGCCCCTCACCTGACCATTCTTGGAATTTAATAAGGAACGACACATAATTGACATCGAACATACTTTTATCCATGTCACTTTAAAACCTTAATACAAACTTGACTATAACTAAAATCTATTAATACATGCTTAACAAAAGCCACTTGATAAGTTAGATTATTCTAGGTTATTGTGTTAAAAATTTGACAACATAATAGCTATCCAATGACACTATCCCATATAGTAACCTGTAAGGGAACACACTTCTAAAATCTTAACACATGCCAAACTACAATTTTCATCTCACATTCTCTAGCTCATCATTCATATATGTATCATTAACTCATACCTTACAATCATATAAATAAACATTATAATCTCAACACATTATCAAGATCAACAACACCATCCATCATGATCTCTACACATTATTAAGATTAAAACCCATATCTAATAAGCTATCAAATAAGCATCATAATCACTAGAATATCACCCATGTAAGATAGCACATATATACTTAGTTATACAAATCATATATATAATGATCATAAGATTACAACCTTGAAATAAATACGTCCATCACCTTAACAATTCCATATGAGTGCCAAAACTAATTTATCAACAAAAATGATACATAAAATAACTATAAAATTCAAAGAATATACTCAATTTGATCATTCTCATCTTTTGTAACCTGTAGCTCCCATGTACACATAAGCATATGGACCTACACATTATAAAAACATAAATGACACATTAAGCTTTGTAGCTTAGTGGTGTATGCAAGTATAATAAGCTTAAACATGTATACATACATCACATGCAAGTATGGTCTATTATTATTTACTTTTTAGTTATATAAGGTTTTAAAAGATGAAAACATGTTTGCATTTAAAGTGCAATTTACACATACATTTTCTTGCTATACATGATATAGAGTTCTAATTTATTTGTCATGTAAATTTAGCTATAGCATTGAAAGTTAATTATATATGTAACATTATTTAGTACACTTATACAAACATTTCACCAATGAAATAGTACTTATTTATTTTTTATCATTAAATAAGTTATTTCTACATTTTCTCATTATAGTTATGTAATTCCTTAAGTTAGGTGTACTTAGACTATAACATATTATGAGTTACATCTAGCATCCCACGACTTAATTACTATCTAGCATATATCACAATGTTCTCATACCTAACATGTTTTTGGCTCACTAAGCATTTCTTACACCAATTACATATTTTAAAGTATACCTACCTCACTTATGTTCCTTTCATGTAATTTCATTACTTCACTTTAAGAAACAATAATTATAAAAGATAGGGTATGCTTCATCTTTTTCAACCATAACACTTCACACACATATCACCTAATCCACTAAGATCTAGTCATTACATAAGAATACATATATGGTCATCCTATGTATAACTCATTCTATAATTTATTCCTCATAATCATAACACTTAATAAGCATTAATCACACATAAGCATAAGGGATCATGAAATTAATACCTTGTATTATCATACACTTCTTTATATTTCTTTTGGGCCTTAAAATTAAGTATATATGAATACACTTACACATATATATTTCTTTCACATTTTGTCATGACAAGATTAATCATTAAATTTAACCATATCATAAGATAAGCCCTCAAGCCATCATAACAATATAGAATCACTATTATCATTACTTATGCATCCCAATATTTTTATCAACTTTAACATACATTGGTTATGTTACATATGAATCATAAGTTGATATTTTATAAGAAACTCACTCTTTCATGTCTCTTAATATATATCTCATTACATATGTATAAGCAATACTCAATGTTATCATAATCATTAAGTCCATGATACATTCTTAGAATTATTACCAATAAAAGTCATATTTATATCTATATATTGGCTAATTATTATCACACAAAATGTGTACAAACAATTTATACAAGTTTACCATATCTTAACTTTTTTTGAATTAATTCCCATATTCATTTTAAATCATAAATTTTCTTTAGTTTGTCTATTCTCAATAGATAAGATCCTAATACTGGATAATAGGACTATGATATGTTGTACAGTACCTAATTGGGGCTTAAATAGTCGTACTCGCATCATGATATATGCATAGTACCCAATCGAGGCTTACGTGGTTGTACCCATAATATGATGTATGTATAGTACCCAATCAGGGCATACATAACTGCACCCATAATATGATATATTGTACAGTACCCAATTGAGGCTTATGTGACTTATAACGATCCAAAAATCTCGACTCTCGTGAATACTACTTCTCAGGATGAATAATATTTCTCGAAACCCGAGTCACACTAAGTAGTACATCAGAGAGTATTAATCATAAGAGAATTTTAGGTGAAGTTTGAAGTCAATCTAAAGTCATTTGGATAGCTTACAATGATAAATAGGATTTTGCGGTGGTGTCCTGTGAATAGTGCCACAGGCAAAGCTGAACCATAAAATAAATAGAAAATTGCTCAAAATAATTTAAGAATTATACAACCCGATACTTAAATATTCTGATGAGTCTATTAGTGTTGGAATTAGAATTTTACATATCGGGAAGTAATTCTTTTGAATTTTTGATTGAGTAGTTATGTTGATTTTCTCGGTTCCCTTTGTTTTTCTATGATTTTGGTGTTCTATAGAACCTTAATTTATCTAATTTTTGAAGGTGTTAATCATTTAATTCAAATTCTTGAGAGGGATAGAAATAAACTCAAAAGGAAGGAAAGACTAATTATCTTAAAAACTATAAATACCAAATAAATTCTTTTCTTTCTCATTTCTTTTCCTTTCTTCCTTTTCTTTCCTTTATTCCTTTCAAGGTCAGCACCACATACCAGCCCCCTCTCCTCTCTTTTTCTTCTTCATTTGACACCACCCACCTCTGAAGATTGTAATAGATGAAAAGCTCATGTCGAGAGCTTTCCATAGGCATTAAAATCACCCAGTTTGGTGAAGCAGTTCAGGAGAAATCACGTAGAGAAGCTCAAGGTGAATAATGACCATTTTTCATTCCGGTAAAATGTCAATCCATGATTCTTGGGGTAAAGAAAAGGCATGAGACAGCTTTGAGTGTACCATATGACATCATTAAGTACGTGTAATCATGTTAATATGTTTAAAATGCATAAATATATGTTTATGTGTAAATTGACATAATATGTAATATTTGCCTCAAATGCAATTAATAGGATTTAATACAATAAAAATGGTTAGGATGTTAAATTGTGTAATGTATGTCAAGTATGAGTTAATACATGCTATGGGCATGCATATGTGGAGGCTAAATGGCCTTGAGAAGGTGTATGTGCATATACATGTGTTTATGCCATATGTAAGGCATCATGAGTACATTCATGGTTTATAAAATGCTAATGGCATAGCTAATGTTATGTGGAGATTGATGTGCATGTATGTGGCTTTGAGGGTGGCTGAATGCCACTTAGACATGTGTAATTCTAAGTGCACATGATATATGCTATATAAAACATAATATCGGTAAATGTCATTTTTAGCGTGATGTGACCATAATATAAATGAGATGGATAAATGCCTAACCTATATGATATATGCATTATAATATATATAGGAATGCTATAAATGGTGATTAGATGTAACTTATAAGTGTCATGCTCATATTTGATTCTTGGTAGTCATATAATTCGCATATGATATGCTAAGTGGCTAAATTATGTTAAATTGAGTGCATAGACACATTTTATGATCTAAATGCATGCTTATGAAGTGTGAAGACATGATATAACATGTACTTTAGCCTTGTGATATAGTTAAGTCATGTAATGCCATAGAGAGTTTTGATAAGCGATTTTGCCTAAAATATGGCCATATGTTTAAACTGTCCATTCATGAAACTCGAGCTATGCACTTGAGTGAGTAATGGTTGATTATATTTGAGTATGGCATGAATGTGATGATAATGTGTATGTTTATGTGTATATGTGTATGTAAGTTTAAGTTGGCTACATAACTAGTTCTCATGGTATATGACATAGATATGAGTTACAGGCCTTGCTATATGTTATTGGCCTATGTGATATGTGTACATAGTAATAAGTGATGTATATGTTAAAATAAACAATAATTGCTACCTTTATTATTAATAACTAAAATGGCAGAACATGATCAGTGTAGTTAAACCTATATCACTAGACAAACTAGTTTGGATAGGTTGATTGATCAACTAGGATATTAGTAGCTAAGCTTCGGGTATGAGACCTATTGGTCCCTTTATTGTGCTAATGAGCACTAACCTTCGGGTATGATACTGTGAATCTTCGGCAATGATACTGTGAGCCTCAGGCATGATACTGTAAGCCTTCGAGCATGATACTATGAGCCTTCGGGCATAAGCCTTTGTGCATGATACCGTGTATCTACTATCTAGCCTTGGATAATTGTCTTAATAGTATGGGCATTAATTAAACTAAGAACTATCATGGTTAATGATGAAGTAATATAACTTGACATATGATCTCATTTTCTTGGCATGTATTTAAAGTATGACTTATGGATAAATTTTATGTGCTTAAAAGTTATACGTATATAATAAAATACATATGTGAGTTATATCATATGGATTGTTTTGTTGACTATGTGATAATAATGAGTTATGTTGAAGATATATGTGATGATCATGTCCTTAAGCCTATTGCTTACTCTACACTGTATAGGAACATGTATATGTTTTATCATGTGATTAATGCATGTTACGTGACATGTAAGTTATTTCAACGTAATGTTTATTGCTAATGTATGTTTAATACATGTCTGATTAAATATAAGTGTGCATGTTAAAGTCATTACAAAACTAAGATTTATGTTTAGCGCATTGCATGTTTTCGCAATGCGTAGGTTAAAGAAAGTACAGATTAAAGTCAAAGCCTCTTCACCACAGGAGATATGAAGAATTACCCTCTGGGTATATTTTATTTCTTTTGTAAATGTATAATGATGTAATAATGTTTATAGTACGCTTGTGATCTAATAGAGGGATTGGGCCTAATCTGTGTAAACCAGTTTAGTTTTGTAACTTTAAGTGTTATATGGTTTTGTGAACCTTTAATACAATGTTTTAAATTACATTGCATGACTTGTATGATATCTCTTGCTTCTATATGTGATGAGTGCTGCTAAGGGTACCTAAGAGCCCATTGAGTTTTTATATAATGTTTTGATAAGCCTGAGGCTCCGTTTAATGTGATAAGTCATTTTGATGAGTTTGGAGGTCAGGAGGACCCAGGTGGTTGAGAAATTGTTGTACCATGATTATAGAAGTGTTTTCAAAGCAGGTACTATTAGGAAAGTGTCTCGGTACAGCCGTTATCCTGCTTGAATTTTGACACAATGACTCATAAAAATTACCTCGTAATGCGTGCCAAAATTGTTTTCACATTTTTACATCTTCTTAAGTTTTAAAATGTCTTAAGTAATAAAAAGTTTTAATTGGGATGGGTTTTGTGTACAGATTTCAAATACAATTATACGTTGTGTGCGTCTATTATTAAGTCTGGTGTACGAGACGAGTGGTGGGCGTCACATAACCATACTAGTAATATGATATATTGTATAGTACCCAATGTAACTATAATATATCCTAACCCGTAAGCCATAGTGTGGTACCAAGGTACCTTAGCAACTGCTAATCTCCCTAGTTGATGAGTCAACCTATCTAAACTAGGTTGTCTACTTTTAGATGGGCATTTCATGTTCTTGAGTTATGTTTCACAAAATTACATTTATTTCTCATAATTTACTTGGTCATATGTCATAATTTATATAATGTTGACATCATTATACTTCACTTTCTCAATGATACCTTAAGCATCATGATACCACATTCTAGGCCATTTAACCATACATCATGACAAGAAAAAGATTGCATTTTCATTATAGGCCATCATATAAATCATCATTATCAACATAAATAGGCTATTCGGCCAACTCATCTCCAAAAGGAGTTCAACATTGTATCCATTATTAACATGCTCCAATTCCATCATTTCAATTATCACTTTCATATATCAATTCATGCTATGATTAACATATTTAACTCTTATTACCTATTGTATTCATTACTTATAACTAGCATGTATTGTTTACCTTTTACGGCACTTAAAGATTCATAAAAACATAACTTGTACAAATTTATTAGCATTTAAAGATAATAATTGACCTTTCATAATCTCATGTTATTTGATAATTTCAATTCAAGGCTCATATAAGCACCAACATTACCTTACTATAACACTTTCAAGAATTCACATTAGTTATGAAGTCACTTATTTATAATTCAAACACATTTCTCTACTTGCATGTTCATCAATTTAGCACATTTAAATCATAACCATCTTTAATCTAATCCATGCCACCTATACCATGCTTTTATGAAATGCTTAGTTCAGCCCATATAACCCTTTCATATACCAAAAATATACTTTAAGGATAACCTACCTTGTTTTCATGCATATCGCGAAATTGTCACCTATAACATGCCACACTATCTTTATGAAATTCCATAACCATACATCAACCTATTATATTACTTACATTCTCATAAACTTATAAATTTCATGTATTATTATTATAATATATCTAACAATTTCATTTATTCATATTAACATTATCATATGCTTATTCATCATTTAGAGTAATGCATATATTCTTTAGTAATTGCATCACAAGTCATCTAATTATCTACTTCAAAATCAATCTAATATTTATATATGTGTGTGTGCACACACACACAATTTGATAGTATCACAGTCCCATAATCAACATGCACATATCACTAATTATGCATTACCAATATACATTACCTTAAATTCTAGGTTTTAGACATGATGTAGCATTAATTTACACCAAGAATTTCAATTACAACCTTAAGACTATACAATGAACTATTTCGATCATACCTCACTCACATGCTACAAATGTTTTTTATACATTATACATCCATTAATTACATTAGTACCATGCAAGATTGTCATGTTACATTAAGTATACATATAAGGTCATTCAAGTCCATATATAACACATACAGTTAACCTAGTTTCATTTTAACTAACGCTCATTATTACATGTTTACTTATCATTTTTCTTAGTTACATAATCAATTTAAGCATTATTTACATGCCAATTTACACTTACTAATTACACATACCCACTTTAAAACACAATTAGCTTATATAGACTTGGATAAACATACCAAAATCAAGCTAAAATGACTCCTCTTGTCTTTAATTTCCTTTCTCCTTTCTTTTGTCTTTTTCTTCTCTTCATCTTTCACTCACATAACACACATACATAAAATAAAATTCATATAAAAATTAACAAACATTCCAATATCAATTTTAACTCATAGAACATCAATTAAAACAATAAATGACACTTTAAAAATGTTAAAATCCAAAAACAATCACTTACCCTCAAAATTGTCACTATTAACATCTTTTTCATCCTCTAAAATTCTCCATAATTGCTCTTTAATCTTGATATTTTATACTTGAAGAAGCTTGGTTATGTCTTAAATTGACTTAAAGAGGTAAGAGCTAGAGGGAATCAAAGAAAAATCAAATGAAACCCATAGGAGATAACTCCCATTGCTGATAGCACTAATAGAGGAGAATGGCTAATATTTTTCTCCTCTTAAATGGAGATTTTTTTATTCTTATATACTAACCATTGAATGTTCATGATCAATTCTTGAAAGAAATCCAAGGGTTCATGTGATTTGTTTATTAAAATTGGACTTTTTAAGGCTTCTTTACTTCCTTTAATTTTTGTTCTTTCATTTCATACATCAATTATCACTTTTAATGATTCAAAATGATCATACTTAAGGTTACTCAAAAGTCTTGAACAAACTACATACAAAAATCTTGAAAAATTGACTCAAAATGACACTTATAGCCTTATTTGATTTTTAGAAAATTCCCATGATCTTTAAAAATTCTAATTCCAATCTCATTAGACTATTTGAAATTTTTAAGTATCAGATTGTGATATTCTTAAGTCAATTCATGAGAAAACACTAAAATTATCAATTTTGTTTTGGCGAGGTTATTATTCATATTACACTGCCATAAAAACTTTGCTACTATTTTTAACCATTTAATGACTTCATTTTATCTCAAACATTGTCCAATATGATATTATAAATAATACTTCCATCATGTCCAATTAGTGTAATTGGGGTCTCCAAAAACACTATTTATGTCCCGGGAAGTATTATTCATAACCTTAGGATTCTCGAGTGTTACATTTCTTCCCCTTTTAAAAGAATTTCATCTATGAAATTTTTATGATCTCATCATTCCTATGCCATCTACTTGTATTTTCTTCTCCGTTCATTTCATGTTCTTACTTTTCTTTTAACCTATTTTGTGTTTTGCTCGGTATTATAAAACCCTGTCTTATCTTTGTATCATCATAGATTTTTAAGCTTATCTTTTTTAATCATTCATTGACTTAACTTTTCATACTTTCTTTACTTACCCTTTTAGACATTTTATAGGAGCCTATAATATATAAGCACTTATTTCTTAAAGTCTTCCTTGTTATCCTTACTTTATGAGATAACCATTATTACTTATCTAATCCTATCTCACACAATATTTCCAACTTTCTTATTTCCTACCCAAAATATATGAATACCCTTATCCACAAATCCATAGCAATTAGTTCATTTGTCTTATATGATCATCTTAATAACATTATTTGCCATATACCTCTTTTTATATAACTAGTTCCATATATTCATGTATATAACTCTTCTTCGTGGTCCTCTTTATCCTTAACCATCATAAACTCATCATATCTTTATCAATCCCTTCTTATATCATCCACTTATGTATATGTATCCTATCAAAGTTCCTGTTCAATCAAGGCACTATGCATATATGAAAAATTGTTTTGATTATGCATGTATGATGATGTTACTAAAGATGATTATTATGTTTATGCATTTTTTTTATGATGATGCTCATATGATATAATGCATAATTTAGCCCCATGTATCATGTGTCAATAAGAATTGCCTTTATTATTAAGGAAATTTTGATAAGTACACTAGGAGCATCACACTTTTATACCTCAAATGCTTATTTTCAATATTATGTCCACTGATACCTTACTTCTTATTTTGTGCCAATACATATACATGCACCCTTTATTTATGTGACACTAAAGAATCTCCACTTATTCTAGTACTATTCCAATAACACGATACCTCTTTTTAATTAATCCTTTTGTATAATAATTAGTCATTCACATTAACCATAATTCTAATGTGTCGATTCAAACCACTTTTTACCCCTACTTCTTTTTATGGTGGTAGAAACTCACCTTACCTATGTTCTATTAACTTAAAGGAAATAACGTATCGCATCCTAACACTATACACTTATACTATACATAATGTTAAAGTTATGGCACTTATATGAAACACTATATACCAAGGAAAGCCTAAAAAGTTACTCTAATACCACAAAATGTGAAGCCCCTAACTTGACCTATTCTTGGATTCTAATGAGAAATGACATATAATTGACATCGAACTTACTTTTATCTATGTCACTTTAAAACCTTAATACAAAACTGACTATCAGTAAAGTCTATAAATATATGCTTAACAAAAGCCACTTGATAGGTTAGATTATTTAGGGTTATCATGTCAAAAATTTGGCAACATAACAGCTGTACAATGACACTATCCCATATATTAACTTATAAGGGAACACACTTCTAAAATCTTAACACATGCCAAACTACAATTTAATGTCACATTCTCTAGTTCATCATTCACATATGTATTAACTCATACCTTACAATCATATAAATGAACATTATAATCTTAACACATTATCAAGACTAATAATACCATCCATCATGATCTCTGCACATCATTAGATCAAAACCCATATCTTATAAGCTATTAAACAAGCATCGCAATCACTATAACCTACCCTATGCAACATAGCACACATATACTCAGTTATACAAACCATATATATATTGATCATAATTACAACCTTAAAATAAATAGGCCCATTGCCCTTACAATTCCGTATGAGTGTTAAAACTAATCTATCATCACAATTAATGCATACAATAACTATAAAAATTTGAAAAATATAATCCATTCGATCGTTCTTTTATATTGTAACTTATAGCTCCCATGTATATATAAACATATGGACCTACACATCGTAAAACACAAATTACGTGCTAAGCTTTATAGCTTAGTGGTGTATCCAAGTAAAATAACCTTAAACACGCATAGATAAAACACATCAAAGTATGGTCCATTTTTATTTATTTGCTAGTTATATAGGGTTTTAGAAGATAAGAACATGCTTGCATATAAAGAGCAATTTACACATACATTTTCTTACTATATATGATATTGAGTTCCAATTTATTTGTCATGTAAATTTAGGGATATCATTAAAAGTTAGTCATACATGTAATATCATTTAGTACACTTATGCAAAAATTTCACCATTGAAAGAGTACTTACTAATTATTTATCATTAACCTAGTTGTTTCTATATTTTCTCATTATAATTATGTAATTGCTTAAGTTAAGTGTACTTAGACTATAACATATCATGAGTTACATCTCACATCCTATGACTTAATTACCACCAATCATATATCATTTTGTTCTCATATCTAGCATATTTTTAGGTCACTTAGCATTTCTTACACTAATTATGTATTTTAATGTATACCTGCCCCACTTATGTTTTTTTCATGTAATTCCATCACTTTAAAAAACAATAATTATAATAAAAAGGGCATGCATCATCTCTTTCCACCATAACACTTTACACATATATCACATAATCTCTTATGACTTAGTCATTACATAAGAATACATATATAGTTATCCTACATATAATTCATTCTATAATTTATTCCTCATAATCATAACACTTAATAAGCATTAACAACACATGAGTATAAGGCATCAAGAAATTGATACCATGTATTATCATACACTTTTCTACATTTCTTTTGGGTTTTAAAATTAAGTATATATGAATACTTTTACACACATATATTTCATTCACATTTCGTCATGACAAAATTAATTATTACATTTAATCATACCATAACATAAGCCCTCAAGCCATCCTCATAGTATAAAATCACTATTATCATTACTCATGTATCCAAATATTTTCACCAACTTTAACATATATTAGTTATGTTACATATGCATCATAAGTTGGTATTTTGTAAGAAGCTCATTCTTTAATATGTCTCTATATATATTTGTATATATTGTCCCATATATGTAAACAATACTAAATGTTATCATGATCATTAAATTCATGCTATGTTCTTAGAATTATTACCAATAAAAGTCACTTTTATATCTATGTCATGCCAATTATGATCACACAAAATGTGTTTTAACAATTTATACAAGTTTACCATATCTTAACTTTTTCTTAAGTAATCTTTATATTAATTTTAAATCAAGAATTTTCATTTGTTTGCCTATCCTCAATAGACAAGGTCCAGATACGAGATAATAAGACTATGATATATTGTATAATACCTAATTAGAGCTTACGTGGCTGTACCACTATCATGATATATGTATAGTACCCAATCAAGGCACATGCAGTAGTACCTACAATATGATATATATATATATATATATATATATATATATATATATATATATATATAATTCCAAGTTAGAGCTTACGCGGCTTTACCCATAATATGATATGTTGTATAACACCCAATCATAACTTATGTGGTTGTACCTATAATATGATATGTTATACAGTACCCAATCAAGGCTTACACAGTTGTACCCATAATATATCGGGCCCGTAGGCCATAGTGTGGTACTGAGGTACCCTAGTAGTTACTAATCTCCCTAGTTAACCAATCAACCTATCCAAACTAGGTTGTCTACTTTCATATGGGTATTTCATGTTCTTTAGTTATGTTTCACATAATTACATTTATTTCTCATAATTTACTTGAGCATATGTCATTGCTTATATAATCTTAACATCATTATACATCATTTTCTCAAGGATGCCTTAAGCATCATCAAACCACAATCTAGGCCATTCGACCATTAATCATGATAAGAAGAAGATTACATTTTCAAGATAGGCCATTATGCATGCATAGTTATACCATTATAGATTATCATTATCAATATACATTGGCTATTCAGCTAACTCATATTCGAAAGTAGTTCAATATTGTATCCATCATTAACATGCTTCAATTCTATCATTTCAATTATCACTTTCATATATCAACTCATGCCAAGATTAACATATTCAACTCTTATTACCTAATGCATTCATAACTTATAACTAACATGTGTTGTTTACTTTTTATGCCACTTAAAGGTTCATAAAAATACAACTTGTATAAATTTACCTAGCATTTAAAGATAATAACTCACCTTTCATAATCTTATGTCATTTAAACTAACATAGTGTTACTATAACACTTTCCAGAATTCACATTAGTTATGAAGTCACTTATTTATAATTCCAACACAGTTCCTTACTTGTATGTTCATCAATTTAGCACATTTAGATAGTAATCATTTTTAATCTAATCAACGCCACCTACACTATGTTCTTATGGAATGCTTATTTTAGCCTATACAACCTTTTCATATACCAATAATATACTTTAAGGATAACTTGTCTTATTTTCATGTATATTATGAAATTATTACCTATAGCATGCAATACTACTTTTATGAAATTTCAAAACCACACATTAACCCAATTATATTACTTACATTCTTATAAACTTATAAATTTCATGCATTGTTATCATAATGTATCTAACAATTTCATTTAATTGTATTAACATTATCATGTGCTTATTCATAATTTAGAGTAATACATATATTCTCTACGTTATATCAAGTAATTACATCACAAGTCCTCTAGTTACCTACTTTAGAATCAATCTAAACACACACACACACAATTTGACATTATCAAAGTCTTATAATCAACATGCACATATCACCAATTATGCTTTACCAATATACATTACCTTAAATTCAAGGTTCTAGACATGTATAACATTAGTTTACACCAAGTATTTCAATTACAACCTGAAGACTATATAATGAACCATTTTAGCCATACCTTACTCACATACTACAAATGCCTTTTATACGCATCCATTAATTACGTCAATACCATGTAAGATCATCATGTTACATTAAGTATACACATGAGATCATTCAAGTCCATATGCAACACATACACTTAACCTTTTTTTATTTAACTTAGGCACATCATTACCTGCTTATTTATCATTTTGCTTAGTTACTTTGTTACATAATCAATTTAACATAATCAATTCAAGCATTAGCTACATGCCAATTTACACTCACCAATTATGCGTACACACTCTAAAAAATACTTAGCTTATATAAACTTGGATACACAAACCAAAATTAAGCCAAAATGATTTCTCTTATCTTTAATTTCTTTTCTCCCTTCCTTTCCCCTTTACTTCTCTTCATCTTTCACTCATATAACACCCATACACATAAGAAAATTCATATAAAAATTAGCAAACATTCTAACCTCTGAACTTATAAAATATCAATTAAAACTATGAATGGCCCTTTAAAAATGTTAAGATCCAAAAACAATCATTTACCTTTAAAATGCTCACTATTTACCATCTTCTCTATCCTTTAATATTCTCCATGATTGCTCTCTAATCTTGACATTTTATACTTTAAACATCTGGCTTATGTCTTAAATTGACTTAAAGAGGTAGAAGCTAGAGGGAATTAAAGAAAAATTAAGTAAAATCATAAGAGTGAACTCCCATGGTCGACGGCATTAATAGGGAGGTGGGTTGTTATTTTTCCCCTCTCAAATGTAGATTTTGTTTTATATACTAGCCATTGAATGCCATGATCAATTCTTGAAAGAAAATCTAAGGGTTTATGTTATTTGTTTATTAAAATTAGACTTTTTAAGGCTTCTTTACTTCCTTTAATTTTTCTCTTCCAATCCATACATCAATTATCACTTCTTATGATTCCAAATAATCATACTTAAGGTTACTTAAAAGTCCCAAAAAAATCACATATGAAAATCTCAAAAAATCGGCTTAAAATAACATTTTTAGCCTTGTTTTATTTTTAGAAAATTCTTATGATCTTTAAAAATGTCAATTCTAATACCCATTAGACTATTTGAAATATTTGAGTATCAGGTTGTGATATTCTCGAGTCAATTTGGGTGAAAATGTTGAAATTATCTATTCAGCCTTGACCAAGTTACTATTCACATTATACTATTGTAAAAACTTTGTTACTATTTTTAACCATCGTAATGACTTCATTTTCTTCTCAAACTTTCCCTAATATGATGTTATAAATAATACTTCCATCATGTCTAATTAGGGTAACTCGACTTTTAAAAAATACTATTCACATCTTAAAAATACTATTTATATCCTCAGGATTCTTAAGTGTTACACTATCTTCCTTTGACTGAATTCACCTATAATAATAGTTACCAAGTGAGTTTAAAGATGGCCATATATGAAGCATTATATGGTAGAAGATACAGGACATCAATTTGTTAGATTGAATTAAGTGAGAGCAATATAGAGGGACAAAACTAATTATGCAAGTGGAAAAGAAGGTCAGGATCATTAAGGTCAGGTTAAGAGCAGCCATGGATAAAGAAAAATTGTATATGGACCTAAAAAGGAAGGAGATAGAATATTCGATAGGAGATAAGGTATTCCTTAAGGTTTTTCCATAAAAGAAAATCCTTAAGTTTGGGAGGAAGTGCAAGTTAAGTCCGAGATATATTAGACTATATGAAGTTCTTGAGGAAGTTAGCCTAATAGCTTACAAGTTAGCACTATCTTTAGAATTGGACAGAATACATAATGTGTTTCATGTGTCAGTGCTAAGATGATATAGGTCTAACCCTCCTATATCATTCCCATGGAGGAGATAAAAGTTCAATCAGGGCTTACTTATGATGAAGAACCTATAGCAATCATAGCAAGAGAGGTTAAGAAGCTGAGGAATAAGAAGATTCCTTTTGTAAATGTGTTATGGAGGCAGACGAGGTTGAGGAAGCTATTTGAGAGACATGGGAATCAATGAGATAGCAATACCCTCACTTACTTTAGTAAGGTACATATTCCTATTTTGAGGATGAAATATTCTAAATGGGGGAGGGTGTGTGACATCTTGAAATTTTAATTACATGCATAAGGGGTAAAATCTTGATGATTGATGATTTAAGGTATAAAAGATTGGTAGAGTAAGAGTAATTGAGCAAGATTTATAAAAATTCTTTAAATGGGTCATTATGAGATTTAATTTAAGGGGATAAAAAAAGGATTAAGGATTTTATAAGAGGAAGATCATAAGAAGGGCCTAAATAATAATAATAATAATAATAATAATAATAATAATAGTAGTAGTAGTAGTAGTAGTAGTAGTAGTAGTAGTAGTAGTAGTAGTAATAATAGACTAAAGAGTGGGTAGAATGATTTAATTGAAGGGAGTAGAAAAATAAGGGTGTTAGTTTGTAATTTTCTAAGCAAACCAACTTAAGTGATTTCTTTCATTTCCTTATGCTGATTGGGACCAAAGACGAAAATAAAAAGAAGAAAATGGGAAAGTAAAAGAAAAAGAGGAAGAAAGATAGAGAGTAGAGTGAAAGATAAAGAGGGGGCAATCGACTCCAATTGTTTTGAAGCATAGCTATTTAGCAAAAGAGCCAAACTAATTATATGAAATTGTGAGTTTAGGAGTAAAGTTAGGCAAGAATTCAAGGGAGAGGTATGTAATTGATTTTGATAATTTTTCTTGGGTTGGATTGAATGAAATTTAGGGTGAAAGAAAGTGATTAGGGGCTGATAGGTGGAATTAAATTTTTAAATTGTCTTTTTTGGAATCCTATACTGTTGGCTTCATTGTATCAGCTATAGATGATGTAGGCGTAGGTGCAGCATGTTTTAGTTGCACAATTGAATACAAGTGGATTAACTTAAGGGAAAAGGATGAATTTTGGGTAGAAAAGGGTTGAAGTCTATATAGCACAGTAAATAAATTTGCTACCAAGTATGCTTTTCTATATTTTGATATTCTAGCTATTATTTCATGAGATTTGAGTAACAAATTTTTAGATTTTTGACTGTAAATCATGAATAAAAGTCGAGTGTGATAGGACAGAGTAGGAATCAAGTAAAGTAGATTATATGGATGAATACCAAGCTGATAATCTATAAAAAAATTGATGAATACATGTTCTATTACAATTATAGGGATTTTGTTATTTTTGACAATTGAATATAGGTTATTTTGACAAATTTTGAACTAAGGTTGTGATGCCTATATCTTTCAGCAAATTGAGAGTGTTTTGCCATCTTAAAAGAAATTATGTG
>CANXYI012227994.1:0-18333 GCA_948208565.1 Hura crepitans | reverse complement strand
CTGTTCGTAAGACCTTGACTTATAGGCATTACACAGTCTCCTACTTCATTTAATTACAATTATGCCACTGTGGTATTATCAACCAATTTAATCATTTAGTGATTTGACATCAATTAAGTTTGTACATTAATTTAATTTAATAGACTTGACTAGATAAACTACACTTCAAGACATTGGACTAAGAGGGAACTGAATAGTTGTGCAGTGGCCCATAGTCTAGACCAAGAGTGCTGCATTGGCCTGTTTTAATAGTCGGGATTAGTTCACTTGAACCTCTTAATACTAAAAAAGGATAGTAGGGATTAGTCTATAGACCTTCCAATATCCCAAATAGATCGACAACAAGTAACTCTGTGGATAGCAAGGAACAGTCCATAGACCTTTTAATACCCAGATAATCATCAACAAATAACTCCAGAGGATAGCAGGGATCGATCCATGGACCCCCTAATATCCAAATAATCAACATCAAACATCTCTAATAGATAGTAGGGATCGGTTGATAGACCTTTCAATATCTAACAAATCATTAATAATATCTACCTACTGCTAATCCCTAGTTAATTGATCAACACATCTAATGGGTGTCTAACAAATGGGCCATCTATTTTTATTTCATATCCATATATTTATTGATCACTATTTTATAATATTTAGAAATGAATAATAGATAGTTATGAATTTATTTTGACAGTTGAAATTTAACCTAGACAGTTATAGGTCATTTTTTGTCCTACCGAACAGTTAAGGGTTTGTTTTTCTAAGCCTATTTAAGTCACTTCCTTAAGCGTATTTAGGTCCACTTTAAGTTTAATCTAGGTCATTGTTTTAAGTCCACTTATGTTTAAGTCTAAAACCATTTCTAGTGTATTAGTCATTAAGTCATTTTTCATAAATAGTTATAGGTCATTTTAGCATTTTAAGTACACAGTTACAGGTCCAGACATGCCTTTTTCTTGGCATTTTTCATGCCATTTGCATCTATTTCACACATTTCCATAGGCCTAAAGCCATATCAAATTGCACATCTCAATTTGCCAATTTTTCTAAAGAATAATCCATTATAATAGGGATAAAGTGTGCTGTCTTAGTTAATTTGTCTATAATAACCCACATAACATTACACTTATTCCTGGTCATAGGTAGTCCTATGACAAAGTCCATTATAACCTTTTCCCATTTCCATTCTAGTATTACTATAGTATGCAACAATCTAGAAGGAACTCGATGTTTAACTTTTACCTACTGGCATGTTAGATATCTAGCCACATACTCTACTATATCTCTCTTCATACCTGACCACCAATAGTGAGGCTTCAAGTCCAAATACATGTTAGTACTACTAGGGTGCATGGAATAAGGAGCTTCATGTGTATCCTTTAATATCTATAACCTCAGGTCATCTTACTAGGTAAACATAACCTGCCATGGTAACATATATATCTATCTTCACTTAGTTTAAACCCTATTGCCTTCCCTTCTTGAACTTTACCCATAATCTATGCCAGTTGCTCATCCTTGTTCTGTGTCTCTTTTATCTATTGTCTAAAATTTGGTTTAATTTGAAGTTTAGCAAGAATAGCATCTTCCCCTGTGTACTATGGTCTAGCATTCATAGCTTTCGAGGTTACCATAAAATTCCTGCTCAAAGCATCTACCATAACATTAGCTTTCCAGAGGTGGTAGTCTATCAAACAACCATAATCTTTAATCAACTCTAACTACCTTCCCTACCTCAAGTTCAACTCCCTCCCAGTTAAAAGATATTCAGACTTTTGTGGTCTATGTAGATATAACACTTTTCACCATATAGGTAATGCCTTTAAATTTTCAAAGCAAAAATAATGGCAGCTAACTTTAAGTCATGAGTGAGATAGTTCCTCTTATGTGGTTTCAACTATCTTAAAGCATATGCTACCACTTTTCCTTCTTGCATTAATACATAACCTAATCCATTAAGTGAGGCATCACTGTACACCACAAAGTCCTTACCTTATTCAAGTTGAATCAAGATAGGAGCTTCTATCAACATCTTTTTCAACTTGTCAAAACTTTCTTGACATTTTGCATCCCACTCAAATTTCACATTCTTTCTAATCAATCTAGTCATAGGTGCTATAATCATAGAAAATCCTTTCATAAATCTTTTGTAGTACCTAGATAAACCCAAAAAACTCCATATTTCCATCACAGTCCTTAGAGGTTCCCATTCTAACACTGCCCTGACATTGCTGGGGTCTACTTTGATACCCTCTGCTAATATTACATATCCCAAAAAAGTCATTTCATTTAGCTAGAATTTGCCTTGCTCAACTTTGCATATAACTGTTTCTCCCTCAGAGTCTACAACATAACTCTGAGATGCATTTTATGTTTTTCTCTAGTGCTAGAGTACACTAGGATATCATGAATGAATACCACAACAAATTGATCTATGTATGGTTAGAATACTCTATTTATTAGGTTCATAAAAGCTACTAGGGCATTAGCGAGCCCAAACATAGCATCACTAGGAACTCATAATGCCTATATTGAGTTCTAAAAGCAGTTTTAGGAATGTCAACTTCTTTAATTCTCAGCTGATGATACCTAAATCTCAAATCAATATTAAAAAATACACTTGCATCTCTTAGCTGGTAAAAAAGATCGTCTATTCTGGGCAAAGGTTATTTATTTTTCACTATTACTTTATTCAATTTTCTATAGTCAATACACAATTGAAGTGACCCATTTTTCTTTTTCACAAACAAAACAGGGGCTCCCCAAGGTGAAGTACTGGGTCTAATGAACCCCCTGTGTAGTAGATCTTGTAACTGCACCTTCGGTTCTTTCAACTCAATAGGTGCCATTCTATAGGGGGTAATAGATATAGAAGTTGTACAAGGATACACCTTTATCTTAAAATCAAGCTCTCTCTATGGAGGCAACCCTGGTAACTCATTAGGAAACACATCAGGGAATTCAAAAACTATAGGAATTTGTTCAAGATTTAAAGTGGAAGTATTGGTGTCAATGACATGTACTAGGTAGGCTTCACACCCATTATGGATGATTTTCTTGCAATAATAGCTGAGATGAGATTATCCAGAAGGATTCTCTTACCCATAACTATCATTTCCTATCTTTCTATAGTTTGGAGGGTCAGCTTCTTCTGTTTACAATCCACTATAGCCCAATGTTCAGATAGCCAATCCATTCCCAAGATTACATCAAATTCATGGAAAGGTAACTCAATCAAATTAATAGGAAATAGATGTTCATGAATCACTAAGGGGCAATGCCTATACACCCAGTTTACAGTCACACTTTACCCTATAGGATTACTAACTTGAATGTCTATGTTTACATGCTTAGGTTTTAGTCCTCTATCATGCGCTTGTGTAGTGCATACATACAAATGTGTAGATCCTAGGTCTATTAATGCCAAAACTAGAACATGAAATAAGTGAAATGTACCAGTGATAACATCTAGGGCTGCTACTTCTTCATGGGCCCTAATAGCAAATTACCTTACTAGTGCATAAGCTTCTGACCTTGTCCCTTGACTAGAATTAGGCTGATTCCCTTTGCCTTATCTCTATCTTCTACCTTGAGGTGCTGCTATAGATGCCTGTGTACAGGTATCCTCTGTCTATCTCTGGGGGCACTCTTTTTGATAATGATTCTTGGCATTACAAGTGAAAAATTCTCTACTTTTGGTCTGCTAACACTGACACCAATGTCTTTTATTGCAAAGGCCACAAGTTAAGGGTACATTTCTAGTAGTTACTAGTACTGAAGCACTAGTGGCTCGTGAGGGTAGTTGAGGCCTAATTATAAAAGCCTACCTAGACCTCTAGGATTAAGTCTGGCTCTGTGCTTGGTGCATTGACTGAGACTATGCCTCTTTTCATCTCTCATTACCACTTAGGGCTGCATTGGACTACCCAATAGTGAACTATCTCTTCCTTTGAAAGAAATCCCTCTTCTCCTGTACCATTTCTTCCATATCATATGCTGATGCTACTAATACTACAAAATCTATAACCCTCAGGTTAGCTATTTGCATTCTCAACTCCATATTCAATCCTTTCAGAAACCTCATGCATTTCTTCTTTTCATTAGGGATAAACTCCTTAGCATATCTTATCAGTCTAGTGAAATCCTTTTCATACTCTGAAACTATTCTTCTACCTTATCTTAGATCCAAAAACTCTTACCTCTTCTTATCTTTGTATGAGTCTGGAATGTATCTTTTTTTGAACTCTTTTAAGAAAAACTCCTAAGAGAGATCTATTGCTACCTTCCTTTTCTTAATGGTATCCCACTAATGAAATTATTTTTCTTGAAGAAAAGAAGTTATACACTTCAAGCTTTCCTTTTCTGTGCACTCTAATTGCTTCAGGATTCTAAAAATTCTCTCTAACTAATACTATGATGAGCTGTATCATCCTCTTTTGCGCCTAGAAAATCTATAACTCCCATCTTTTTAATTCTCTCTAAAGGTGTCTTCTCTAAAGGAGCTTGAGGTAGAGGAGGTATAAGAGTTGGCGGAGGAGGTACAACAATTGCAGTGTGCCTGACCAAATCGACTATCTGCTGTAATAGTGCCAGGGATTCTCATGTCTGTGGCTGTGCTTGTGGCTATTGCTATTGTGCAGCAACACTTTGGTATGGCTGCACTGCCAGCTCTCCCATGAACTATTGTAAGGGCATAACTGGCCACTTCCTCTCCCTTATATTCCGGTATCTAACCGCTCATCTTGATCAACTACAAAAGAAACATGACCTATCACCTTTTAGCAGTGTAACAGTTTAGAAAAAAATAACCCTAAACACTGGCACCCATGTAAACACACCTAGGAACATATAACTTATGCTCTGATACCACCCAATGCGACACCCCCTACCGGACTCCCGAAGAAACCTAATAGGCAATACACTTCCTACTAGGTCACCCATCCTAAAATTGCTCTAGGTCTGCACTCCTTAACACTTACAGACTATTTTATAACATTGTCAAATATTGCTTAACTTCTCAGTCTATCCCTTAATCATTCTTCCTTATGGTGTAATAGACCTATAAAACTTTTTAATAGACCATTTACATGCTTACAAAAAAAATTAGGTAGCACAATGACTACCTAAGTGACATTTTGAAATTTTTTTCACCTGTAAAAACACTTCTAATATCATCATTATTAATCTATCTCCTTTTGGACCTTTTTGGTGCCCTTAGTAACCTCATCACATATCAACAAACACTCACAAATCAAATAGGGCCTCAGGCCCACAATCATAAGAAAACCACAAAAATAAACCATTCAGATAAATGGCTTATTTATATACATCACTTAGACACATATATATATAGACACTAGCAGCTTCTAAGCATGTTGAACCCATAACCTACAATATTTACATGAGTGCTTGCTAACATAACAAAAAAAAAACACATCTATGTAACCTTCATTGGCTGTGTTGATATGCTGCATGATCCCCGAGGATGGACTATTTATCTCGACAACCTATGCACCAAAACATTGGTATGCTAAGTATAAAACTTAGTGGTGACTCTAATGTATTAAAATAGGTCACAACAAGCACTCAAGTGTAATAATAGGGTATAAGTGTATTAATGCAATGCAGAAATTAAATTTATGCAAGTGACATTAATTCCAATATTAAGTCTCCCAGTTCATTTAATTACAATTATGCCACTATGGTATTTTCAGTCAATTTAATCATTAAGTGATTTGACATCAATCAGGTCTGTATATTAATTTAATTTAATTTAATTCAATAAGCTTAACTAGATAAACTACACTTAAAGATATTGAATTAAGAGGGAACTAAAAAGTTATGTAATGGCTCACATTCTAGACCTTAACTACTATACCGGCCCAATCTGATAGCAAGGATAAGTTCACTTGAACCTTTTAATACAAGACAAGGGATAGTAGGGATACATGTGTAGACCTCCCAATATCCCAAACAGATCAACAACAAGTAACTTTATGGATAGTAGAGATCAGTTTGTAGACCTTCCAATATCCAGATAATCATCAATAAATAATTCTAGTGGATAGTAGGGATTAGTCTGTAGACCTCCCAATATCCAAATAATTAATATCAAACATCTCTAATGGATAATAGTGATCAGTCCGTAGACCTCTTAATATCCAACAAATCATCAACAATATCTAGCAACTGCTAATCCCTAGTTGATTGGTCAACCCATCTAGTGTGTGTCTAATAATTGGCCATCTATTTTTATTTCATGTCCATATATTTACTGATCATCATTTTATAATATTTAGAAATGAATAACAGATAGTTATGAATTTATTTTAACAGTTGAAATTTGACCTAGAAAGTTACAGGTCATTTTTGGTCCTACCGGACAGTTACGGGTTTGTTTTTCTAAGCCAATTTAGGTCACTTCCTTAAGCATATTTAGGTCCACTTTAAGTCTAATATAGCTCATTGTTTTAAGTCCACTTATGTCCAAGTCCAAAGCCATTTCTAGTGCATAAGTCATTAAGTCATCTTTCATAGACAGTTATAGGTCATTTTAGCATTTTACGTACACATTTACAGGTTCAGACATGCCTTTTTCTTGGCCTTGTTCCATGCCATTTGCATCCATTCTCATACATTGCCATAGGCCCAAAGCCATGCCAAATTTCACATCTTAATTGGCCTTAAAAATGGCCTCAAATTCTTTCCATACAAGTTTGACAAGGTATCCCAATTTTAGATCTAATTACATGCCATTTTAAGTTCCATTTTAGGTCAATTTTGACATTAATTCCTTACCACTATCTATTCATTATCATGCCATATTACTCACACATTTTCATCTATCTCATGCCAATCTCACATAACACATTGCATGTGTAATATGCCATGCTATTCTCTCTCACACACATAACATGCCATAACTCGTACTTCCTGCCTACCTTACCCCACATACCTTTGGGCCAAAGCTTGCTAATGGCCATATATATGCTTTTGTTCACATTCAATCATGCATACATATAAAATGCTATCATTCAAGCATACATATACACACACACATCACATATCATACAACCCAAGCCTTGACATTCCTTACACATGCCTCGACCATACCATGAACAATGCCTACAAGCATTTTTCCAACAAATTCACCACATCTACATACAATTCTACCCCTAAAATACCATTTCCCATCCAACACCCCATGCTACCATGCCATACACACATCTTACAACCTAAGGCACCTTATGGCACCTGTCGACCACTCATGGTAACACCACTAAACACTTCTTTTCTCACTATACATATACATAATCCATTAACTTCCATATCATACACACTAATAGCCACTAATTCCCTACCTAAACTAAGCCATAACAGAACCCACATAGATATACAACCTCTCAATTAAAGTGAACCATCACCCTTCCATCAATTCCTTTCACCAATTCTTCACTCAAATTATTCAAACTACATATAAATTTCATTAATACAAGCTTAATTCATTGGTACACATACTTTAGCCATACAAACCTTAAGTTCCATACAACATTTCTACCTAAATCATACCTAAATTAACCATGACATACCTCAAATGCATTAAATTCATATTTTTTTTCTAACTTTTAGCTTGTCAATTCCCTTATTGCACTCCACTATCACTTTGTCCTACATACACATATATATGCCTTAAAAAAATCCTTAAAAATTCCATAAGCCTCCAAATCAAAATCCAATGACATAAGCACCCTTAGAAGAATGAAATCCCTTTGGAAAAAAATAAAAATAAAGAAAAACACTTACACTTAAAATTGATTTTTCAATCTCCCTTTATGTATACTTTATGGTTTCTTGATTTTTCTTGAATTATGTGGGTGTCTATGATGCCTCAACCTTTAAAGACTAATTGCTACCTAATTAAATGAATTTTTAGTGAAAATTTAAGGTTAAATTAAATTTAGGAAGCCATGGAAATAGAAGAGAGAAAAAGAGAGAGGCGTCAGGTGGAGGAATAGGAAAATGGGGAGGAAGTGAGGCGAGTGAGTGGTTTTTGCCATATGGATGCTTAGATCACATGAGAGGGTACTTATAGTGGGCATGGATAGCTTAGGTGGTGACACGTGTCACCCGAGCCACCCAAAAATGCTCGATTTTGGCTAAAACTTTAGGAAATTTTAAAAATTCACTCGAACCTCTAAAAATTATTGTGTCAACATTAAAAATCCTCAATTAGGCTTATTTAGGGCCTTGTAAAATTTTGGGTCAAAATTGTTTAGGTCGAATTGTTAACCAGTTTCTCAATTTATGTGAAAATTCTAAAATTTAAGAAAAATAGTAAATGACCTCAGAATTTAAAATTTCCTTTACCAAAGGTGTTAGGGGAATTTTTGACCTTTAGGGTATGGTATTTTCAGGTCTGTCCATGCACATCCCAAGTCATTCCTAGCCCTAGTCCATCCGAGCCTACGTCCTACTAGGTTTTAACCTAAAATAATTTATTAGTTCTACTAAATCTTTAAATGATGCCCTTTTTATCATTTTTAAGCCCCTCTAAATTCTGTCACCAATATCCCCTGCCTTGGGTCTAATGAAGGTGACTTGGCACTTTGGGCACACTTTTTGAGCCTCAGAGGTATTATTAACAGAGCCTTGACTTGCAGGCATTACAATCATACACTAACATGTTCTCAGTCTTCACATTTTGGTACGTTTGCATCATGAGTTCACATAACTTAAATTTATTTATGACTCTTGATGCCAGTAAATTGACTAAAATGACTTTAGAACTTGAGAATAATTATTAGAAGTAAGAAGACAAATATGTTTTGGACATATATATTCCACCTCTTTTGATTGATGAATATTCCTACTAGGAGCAGGAAGCTTTTTCATAAGCACATAGGGATGGCAATGTGATTACCTCTATGTCCCTATGCTTTTGAAAAAACATAGGTATATTATGCTCAAATCATCATTTATATTCTTATGCAATAAAAGATATGTGATATCTAAGACATTATTTCATTTAGAGATAATGGTGGACACTTCAAGAGTTGAAAGTGATGGGCTTTAATTCCAAGATTTTATGATGTACTAAAAATTAAGAGTTAATTATATAATCACAAAGCATGTTAAATTTGATCAAGACTTTTTTTAATTGGGAACAAAAATTATAGTCTAATTAGTTAAAAGCCCATGGAAGTGCAAAGAGACTAATACCAAAAGGGAATATTACAAAGTATGTCAAAAGGTCTCAAATGAAGAGGGAGCATGTTGATGCTTCAATTTTAAGTATTAATGTTATTGGGATTAATACTAATACTACCAATGATAATCACACGTTGGTATTAAATACCGGATGTAGTTCTCATTTAGTTTTTGATTTGTAGGGACTAAAAAGCAGTAGGAGGCTAAATAAGGTTGATGTGGACCTACGTGTAGTAAATAGAGCAAAAGTTATTGCATTAGCTATAGGAACATATTAACTAGTTTTGCCTTTAGGATTAGTATTAAAACTTAATAATTGTTATTATATTCCTTCTTTGAGTAAGAATATTATTTCTTTATCTTTTCTTATTGAACAAGATTTTGATATTTCCATTAATAAGAGAAAGGGTTGCTTAGTTTATAAGAATAATGTTTTGTATTATTCTACTTCAAGTATTAATGGAATTTATATTCTTAATAATCAAAAGGAGGAGATTTATAATGTTAATGCAAAAAGGCTTAAGATTGATAGCTTGAAACCATCTTTCTTATGGCATTGTCGACTTGACCATATAAATGAGAAATGCATAACTAAGTTGCACAAGTTTAGTGACTTAGGCTCATTTGATTATGAATCAATTGAAACATGTAAATCTTATTTCTTAGGTAAGATGACAAAGACACCTTTTATTGGAAAAGGTTAATGTGCTACTGGTAATTTGGAACTAATATATTTAGATGTATATGGCCCAATGACTACACATACAAGAGGTGAGTTTCTCTACTTTATTACCTTTATTAATATTATTCACGATATGGGTATGTGTACTTGATGAAGTACTAATTTGAAGCCTTTGAAGAGTTCAAAGAATTAAAAAATGAAGTTGAGAAATAGGTTGATAGAGATATTAAAACACTTTGATCAGATCAAGGTAGAGAATACTTAAGTCAAAAATTTTAAAGCTATCTAATAGATAATGAGATATTATCCCAATGGACTCCTTCATATACACCACAACATAATGGTGTATCTAAAATGAGAAATCAAACCCAATTACATATGGTTCAATCCATGATGACCTTTGCAACTCTATGCAAGTCATTTTGGGGTTGTGCAGTAGAAAATGCTATTTACATTCTAAACAAAGTTCCATCAAAGTTAGCTGATGTTACACTGTATGAGATTTGATGCAATAAGAAACCAATTCTTTCATGCATAAAAGTATGGGGTTACTTATGTGAAAAGAATTATGTCAGATAAATTTGATGTTAAATTTGAGAAGTGTTTAGTTGTAGGGTATCTAAAGGAGTCTTTTAGATAATATTTCTACAACACTTTAGAATAAAAGGTGTTTTTTTTTCAAAGCATGCTATCTTTCTAGAAAAGAATTTCTCTTAAAAGAAGGCAGTGCAAGTAAAATCAAACTTGATGAAGTTCAAGACCTATAAATAGAGGTAGATCAATATACTAATCTTGAGACTATTACACATGATGATGATGTAATAACAGAGCTTGTTGTAAAACAAACTCCTAGACATCCTACTAGAGTTTGTACTAAGCCAGAGAGATGGATTTCTCATAGATAAGCACAATAATGTAACTATAGTAGAGGAAGATAAGCCTACAATCTATGTGGAGATTTTAAATAGTTCAGAATTAGAATTATAGATGAAGGCCATACAATCCAAAATGGATTCCATGTATGACAATTAAGTATGGACTTTAGTTGATGCATTTAAAGGAGTAAAACCTATTAGGTGAAAATGGATCTTCATGAAGAAGACTAACATGGAGGGTAAGGTAGATACCCATAAAGCAAGGTTGGTAGTAAAAGCCTATCATCAAAGGCGAGGAATTGATTTTGATGAAACCTTTTTGCCAGTAGCCATGCTTAAATCATTAGGATTTTAATGGCTATTGCTACTCATTATGATTAGGAGATTTAGCAAATGAATGTGAAGACAACTTTTCTTAATGGAAATTTGTTAGAGAAGATGTATAAGATATATCATAAGAGTTTTATATCCAATGATAGTAGTAAGGCATGGAAGCTTTAAAGATCCATTTATGGATGAAGCAAGCATTTAGGAGAGGGAACATTCAATTTGATGAGACAATCAAAGAGTTTAGAATCTTATAAAATCTAGATGAGCCATATGTTTACAAGAAGGTTAGTGGGAGTGCAATCATTTTGCTAGTGCTATATGTTGATAACATATTGCTCATGGGAAATAATGTCTCAACCCTTCAATCAGTCAAGATTTAGCTATCGAGGAAATTCTCCATGAAAGACCTTAGTGAAGCAACCTATATATTAGCAATAGGGATCTAGAGAGATAGATCCAAGAGCTCAATAGTTCTTTCACACTTTACATACATAAATAAGATGCTAAAAAGGTTTAGCATGGCTCTTTCAAAGAGAGGGTTCATTCCTATGCTTGGAAAAATCCTTTCTAAGCTTATGTGTCCGTAGAGACAAAACGAGGGAGAACACATGAGTAGGATCCCATATGCATCAGCTATAGGATCTATCATGTATGCTATGTTATGTACTTCACCTGATATAGCATTTGCTCTGATTGTCATGAGTAGATTCCAATCTGAATGTGGAGAGGAACATTAGGTGGCTGTTAGGAATATCCTTAAGTATTTGAGAAAGACTAAGAACATATTCTTGGTTTATGGAGAAGGGTATTTATGAGTTAGTAGGTATACTGATGCCAACTTTTAGTATGATAAAGACGATTGCAAATCTTAATATGGTTGTGTGTTCTTATTTTTAAGAGGTGCAATTAGTTGGAAGAGTTCCAAACAAGATACAATTATAAACTCAACTACTAAAGCAGAGTACATTGCAGCTTCTGATGAAGCTAAGGAAGTAGTTTGGATTAAGAAGTTCATTACTGAACTAGGAGTGGTCCATTCTATTACTGACCTAGTACCCCTGTATTGTGACAACAATGGTGCCATTGCATAACTAGAGGAACCACAGTCTCATGAATGATCTAAGCATGTTCTCAAGTGCTACCATATAATCTAAGAGATAATTGGTGGGCAGGATGTAAAGATTAAGAGAGTCTTAATAGCTTAGAACACTACTGATCCTCTCACTAAGGAACTGACTTAAAACAAGTTAAATTTCCATGTAAAGAGTATGGGTATTGTATACATTAGTGATTGGCTCTAGTTTAAGTGGGAGATTATTAGTTGTAAACCTTGGAGCACATGTGTAATAGGGATATTTTGTGTATATTCCTTTATAGTAAAAGTCATTTTTTATTATATAATTATTTATGATTAATTCATTTGTTTGACATAGATCTTAAACTTTGTAATAAAGTCCCTAGTATCATTTCATAGTGCAGAGGAAATCTTGAAGAGTTCATGATGTGAGATTTCTATTGCATACAAATGTGAAATACCAAAACTATCCCTAGTCATAGTATTAACAAGATGGGACATTGTTAATATGGATAAACTAGCACATGTTATACTCTTTGACTTGGTCAAATAGTAGTTCTCCCAAGCTATAAGCATGGTGATACTTAGAGTTAACATATGGATGCTTGTTTGAGAAACAAGTTCATTGGAGACCCAAAAATAAGATCTTCACATGGATATATAACATAGTCAGTGAAGTCACATCATCATATCAGTAGTTGCAAGTATCTTCTGAATTGAGATCACTGAGGTTATCTTAGGTATCAAAGGGTAAACTTTGACTTTAGTGTTTTTACTTCACCATGATGTATACATAGCTAGGAGGTTGGAAATATTTTGACATACTTGAAGGTAGTTAAGTGACTAATAGAGTATTCCCCACCTCGAATTATAATGGGGAGTTTATCTCACAAGTCTAATATACCATTATTAAGGGAATCTCTGTTTAGAGTGAAGTGAAAGTGTGAATGAGATTCACAAGGGCATTTGAAAATAAAGATGTAAATATTAGAATGAAGATTTTTAAGGCTTGATTAGACATACTTAATTAGGCATTGAGCTGACACAAGTCAATATTCAAACTTAAATGAGATAAAGTTTGGTGAAAAGAGTAATTGCATGATAAATATATATGGAAAGGTTAAGTCAAACCACTTGACTTTCCAACACTTGGATAGTCATGATGTGTAGCTAGACACCTCTGAAGAGTTGTATATAAATGAATTATTAAGTGGGAATTAATTATAGGCTTAATGAGATTGAACTATAAGATTGCAAGTTAGACTAGAACTCTAATTCATTTCGTACTGCCAATATGTTTTGGGAACCCATAATGTCACACACATAAAGAATTGAAATGATTATTAAAGTGTTTGAAATCTTAATGATATGAGATATCATTGAAAAGAGAAGAAATAAAGAAGAAGAGAAATTGGGCTTGGAGCCCAGTTCACCTAATTTTGACCTTTTTAAGTGTTAAAAAGGACTTGGGCCTTGGAGGGCCAATCAAGGGTATATTTTAAACTACTTTTAAAGAGACCTTTTAAGATTTAAAAGGAACATAAATTAGGATTATGGCTGATTTAAATTGAGACCTAGAAGATCATAAGAAAGAAGCCTAGAAAGGGCTTTAAAGTTCTATGCGCATAGACCCTATTATTATGCCATACATAATAGGTAAAAGGGGGCTAATTTATGGGCCTCATTGAATGAGATTTAGGTCATATTTCAAGGGTTAAAATCTGACCTAAAGAGGGTTATTTTAGTATAAATAGCCTATATAAAATCAGCCAATACAAGTAGTCACCAAATAGGCAAAAAATTCATAGCCTCTCCTTGTGAATTTTTGGATTCTCTACTTCTTATTCTTATCCCTTTTGAATATCTTACTAGCACCTAGATATTTAGTTGTTCCTTACTTCAATTCTTGTATGGATACCTTGGAGGTATTCTCGGTAAGGATCACTATGGTTTCTTGTAACCTGGTGAGGTGAGCTGAAGACAAGGAAAATCAATGATAGTGATAAAATTTTTATACTGCTTAATTTTCTATTAATTGTCATTTTGATTTATTTGGATTTTTATTATCACTGCTTGGTTTTCTACAAAATTTTAATTTTCCTCTATGCATGACTTATGAAAAACCAATAATTACAAATTATGAACCCATTTTTCATTCAAGAAAAGGGAATTGATAGCGTATACATCACTTACAAGCCTCATACCTTTGGGTATATTAAATAGTGAACTAATTGGTCACTATTATCCTTGATTGGGAAGGCCTCTTAAGGGGGACCCTAGCTTGTGGGAGCCATAAGCCTTTTTAGATCAAACCATGAAGCCCATATAGTTAAGCTTAGTAACTTCCTTTAGGTTGTATGACCTTAATTATTTGTAATTGCATTGTGATTATGTTGTGGGCCTATTATATTTAACCTTATTTGAAGTGGGGCCAGGCCTATTATGGCTTTTATCAAGAATGGGCCCAGCCAAATTTCATCTCAAATAAGACTTAAATGTTATAGGTCATTATTCTTACATTGCTTTAAATATCAGAAGTCAATGGGCCTAATTAGGCCTATAATTGAACCTATGCATCCCTTTAGTGCTTAGATAAGCCTAACTAAGGAGAATTGCTAAGACCATATATGTGGGAGTAATAAGGTTGGAAGGCTTGTTGCTTGTTTTTGTCCTTGTACACCTAATATGTATAATTTTTTTTTTGTTTTTATATACACATGAATAACATTGTAAATCAACATTGTACCTACTCTATGACATAAACTTCGTATCCACGTGTTTCTTATTTTTATGAAAACTCACTCATTCCTACATATCTCATCCATAACGTAAGCTTTTTATATTCCATGCATACATTTATGTAAACAACCTAGTATTCTTCCATTTTAGACCTACTTCATTTAGATTTAAGTACACCTCACATTAGCTCACATCATGCTAATCACATTAATCATGTCACACCATAGATTACATGATCATACATTTTTATACTTATGGTTATCACCATATTAGTCTTATAACCTCACTCATACCTTAACTATCCTTATAGGCATACCATACATCCACACATATGCATATATAACATCATATTACATAAAACATCACACATAATATATTAGGCATAAGCACATCATCTTGGATTCTTTCACTTTTATGCACCACAGGTATATCATTATACATTTTGTATTCATTTGTAGCCACCATTGATCCATCTTTACTTTGACCCACCATGTTAAGAGAGAAAATAGTAACAAAAGCCATACTAATTGAGATCTTGTAAGACATGAAAAGGAGAATAATGGTTGACATGACCAATGCACTGTCAAGTATGCATGTTTAAGAAGAAAGGGGTTAAACTTCAGACTAAGAGGGAAGGTGGACGGTGAAAAAAATGATCAAATATGTGACCTAAGAGGTTCCACCTATTAAACCTAATTATAATAGGGTTCCACCACCTAAATATGATAAAGAGGGTCCTATCAAAGAGCTCAATGAAAAATTGGAAGCCATGTGTCATTTAGTGACTAGGGGCAAAGACATTGACCTAGAAGACATTAGCTTAAAGCCTAATCATGCCATGCCCCACAAGTTCAAAATGACAAATTTGAGCAAGTTTGATTGTACTTTTGAGCTAAGAACTTATTTAAAGTAATATGTAGTAGCCATGATGTCTACTTATCTCTTAGAAGCTCAAATAGTGATATAATGAAAAAGCTCACTATTTAGTACCATAGCTTGAAAAAGAAGGTGAAAATAAATTGGGAAGATCTAGCCCATGCATTCAACAAGTAGTACTCGAACATTGCAACCATCGAGGTGACCCTTAAAGATTTAGAATTGGTACATCAAAAATGCAATGAATCCTTTTTGAAATACTTACAATGATAGAGGGCTAAGGTGTTTAAAATGAGAAAAAAACCTAACAATATAGATCAAATTATAATATTCATAAAAAATGCTAATAGTACATGAATGCTGGGCTTTCTGCCAAAGGCATTTCCATGTGGGAGCAACTCAAAGACATAATTATTGACCTTGAATTAGCATATTAGAATAAAAAATTCAAGAAGAATGGAGAAGTTTCCTACTAAAATAATAATCCTAACTAAGTCACAAAGGTTAACATAGTTAGGACTCATTGTTTTTCTAAATTAGGCAAACCTTTATCATGGTGCTTAAATAAACTCATGAAAAAAGGAAAATTTCAACCATTGATGCCTAAATTATGGATTGATCCTTTAATGCCAAATTAGAGAATTTATCTATATTGTGCCTATCATTAGGTAACAAGCTATCTCACAAATAACTACATCACTCTCTATCATGCCATCTAAGATCTCGTTAATGCCAAATAGGTACTAGATCCAAAAGACCAAAGCTCTACTAATTAACCTTATTTCTTTTTTTTTTAAGTTCTGAATGACTTTTGACATCACAATGAATTTACTTTTAGATGTTTTTATAGATACATTTAACTTTAGCGTAGAAGGAAGAAAAATCCTAAGGAGCACATTTTGCAAAACAAATTAACTTCATTTTAAGTTCTCTCCTAAAATATGGATCAATGATTAATAGGCATTACTAGGAATCATATATAACATTAGGCATCTTTAGGGTTTATGCACAATATTAGGCATCACTAAGAGTCATAGCACACATCTAATGAGCATAGCTTACACCATCAATGCTTCATACATAGGCCCTTATCCATACATCAACCAAACATGCATGGTATTAATTCCAAAGGTTTTCATGAGTTGTACATGGATAAATATACACTTAGAATTATGACCTATATCACATCATATACCACACTACCCTATGACTTCACACTTTCATGCATACTACTTAGGCTTAAGCATGTGTCATTCAACCATACCATAATCAAGCACATACACTTGCCTCATATATTACCATCCACCTTGTATTACTTTACATATAGTAATATGCATGAAAACCTCATCCGTATCCGTGTATTTTTGCATCATAGAAGTTGCATCACATATATTTGGCAAGCTATACCTAGGTATTACCATGCATTATTCATCCTGTAAACTTTATTCACATCATATCATCTTACTTAGTATAGATATAGTAAAAGTTAAATCATTCCTATTGCCTAAGCATGTCATGAATGTATACAGAAGAGTCATCACTAAACCATCAATTTTACACCAACCATCCATACATCATTAAGGTTATCCATCAATTAAACAAGAATAACACCATAATGCTTAAAACATGCATCATAAGCTATATATGTGACACCCTTTCCTCGATCTGATCACTGAACCCAGATAATGGATGACACATAAAATGATAGCTAATCTCATGTATGAAATTCAATGAAAATAAATCTTATTTTTGAAATATCTTTTTCATGCATAAGGTACAGAAAATATGAAAAATCAAAAATCATTTTTATAGGTTCATTATTGTGGTCCCTATACTAAAATTTCGATAGCATAACAGCTACTCAGAGCACTATCCTAAATAGTAACCTATCAAAGAAAACACTTCTATATCAACACAATTCATCAAATCTCCATATTGGTCCATCTGACCATCCATCTTATAACTTAGCAACGCAAAATAGCACGATCTCAATAAAATGTTACCGTATATTAAAATCATACTCATATGTGTAAGTTAAAACTATTTTTTCTTTTTTACTAGAGTTTACAAAATATATATACTATGCAATTTAAGCCCAATCCCATAGCTATATAAGAGTGCTACTATATATACAATAATAACTATACAAATTCAACATATAATGGAGAGATATCCTTGGGATTTGGCTACTGACACTAAGACTGTTTACAATCCTGCTTGTCTTAACCTATGCATCATATGAAAATGACATGTTAAGAAATTGCTTAATGGTGTATTTGAATTAACTTATGTATGCACACATGAAACTCATGCAACATAAAAAATCATATTTAATTAATGTTATAAGAAGGATCACATAAGTCATACTGTGGTTATGCACGATTTACACATTTCCAACATTATGATCATAAGCATGTATACATGCAAAAGCATTAAGCATATATATATATATATATATATATATATATATATATATATATATATATATATATATAAAAATGTTTATGATTAAATAAATAACACTGATAATGTAAACACAATATGTAAAT
>CANXYI012227929.1:0-13507 GCA_948208565.1 Hura crepitans | reverse complement strand
ATTCAAAAATTAAAAGTGACATTCTATACTTAGCCAAAACTAACTATGCATAATTTCGAATTGATTTTTGATATGTTTTAATGAATCAATTCCAAATATTTTGGGATCAATTTTAAAAGCCATTTACATCAAAATTAACTCAATTTATCAACCAAAATCAGCTTATTAGTCATACCAACTCATAGTTAATTGAATAAACAACAATTTTTAATTGCGAATATATACGGTTAAGAACATGACTATTAAATAGAAAATGCATCTAATATAATTAAAATTGATTTCAATCACTCTCAACTTTTAATTATACTTTATTAACATCTCATATTCATGAAAAAATAGATCTAGAATTATAAAAAATTAAAATAAATTGAAAAAAGTAATTAAGAACCCTAATCAGGTTTTTATGGACTTTAAAAACTAATTTTGCTCTTTTGATTTCTTTCAACTTTCAAATAATTTTCTTGCTCACCAGGAATAAAACAAAATTTTTAATTCATTGATTTCATGATTGCTTGAACCAAAAAACCAATTTAAATCAATATGATAAAATATATCATAAAAGATGACTGTACTAAGCTAAAACAGTAAAATCAATTTTTTCATTCAAAATCTATGTAGTTCTTTAATTAGATTTTGACTCAATTAAATCATAAATAAACAATTTAATCATGACTTAAATTTTGACAAAATCATGAAAATTGATCACATAACAAAATCATGAAAATTGATCACATAAAATTAGCATATATGAGTCCCAAAAAATCAAATATGTAGAACATAAAAGAATTAATTGTCTTTAATACAGTTAGGCTGTGATATCATTGTAGGCTTTAAAAGCATAATTTACAATAAACATAACAGAAATTTAAAATTTTTTAAACCTCAAACATGGATCAATCACTTTAAATACAATTAATAAGTAGCTAAAGGCATTAGAATATTACCATTCATTTGTTTCTTCCTCCGGTGTGCAAATTTCTTAATACTAGGTTGTTGTAAACCATAACACTCCAATTGGACTACCTCCAACAAAGTTTACATAAGAAAAGAGAATTACAAACACCTCTAAGGTGATTGAACAAGTTGTAATTAAATTCGGGGACTAGTAGAAAATATTTACTACAGCAGAGAAAGAATAAAAGAGCAAAATGTTTTTCTATTTTATGCATGTAACACTATGGAGGCCAAAACTTTTAAGGCTTTTTATAGGCTCCATTAGGCTTTATAGGATCTCTATGGTTCATGTCTAATACCATTCAACCAAACTAATTCAACCAAATTAGTCCAACTAGTTGATTGAGCCAAATTTATTAAATCAGACCAATTAGCCTTCTTATATGCATTAGGCCTAGGTCCAACTGTGCCAAAATTGTATTTATTTCTTTTCTTCTTATTTAACCTTATATGCCATCTTATTCCATTTGAAGCCTATCATTTATAGTAATACACTTTTCTCTTATGTGTGTGACCTATTGGGTTTTTTAGTCAACTCAATAGCGCAAAATAAATTAGAACACAAGTTGCATTAGGATTATATGATTTGAACTATTTTAAATCATTATTAATTCTCAATTAATAAATTCATTCTTGTGTAAATCATGAGATGTGTAACATTCCAAAAATCCCAGGTTGTGAATAGTACTTTTTTGGATGTGAAAAGTTTTCCTAGAGTTTTAGACGGTACTAACCTAACCTAATGGAAGTATTATTCATAAAATAAATTCTAGGCAAAATAAGAAATAAAAATGATGTCATTAGAAGAGTTAAAATTAGAGATAAAATTTTGATATCCATAAAAAATGAATAGTAATCTTATCAGAGCTAAATCAAAAATTCTACAACTTTGCTCAAATTGACATTAAATTTAAACATGTTAATACTTAAATAATCTAAGTTTAAAAATGTTGGGATTAGTTTGAAGATCAAGAAGTGTTTAAGTACATAAAGAGGAAGAAATTATGTCAAAAATCCAAATTAAATAAAGAAAATTATTTGAATTTTGTGTAAGAAGGATTATAAAACCTTAGATTGCATAATGAGCATTAAATTCAAACCTTTGTATTTAGATTTTATTAATGAAAATTTTAGAAAATTTTATGGAGAAAAAATCAAAGTTATAAAAGAGGTTTGTTTTTTTGGGAGATTGAGTGTCAAGCATGGGATTTAAGTTGCCATTCAATCTTAGCCACTAACCACTAAATATATAAGTCCAAAGCTATAAAAAATAATTAAAGAAAAATATCTCCCTCTCTCTTTTATAGCAACCAACATGTTACTTCTTTTTCAACCTCCATTTTTTATTCTTTTATCTTTCTAAGTCCTTTATTTTTGCTTACAAAAAATCAAATTAAACCCCTCAATAGCCATGTCATGCATTAGGAGTTAAGAAGCAAGTGTATATTGGTTAGAAAAATTAAGGGGATATATGGAGTGAACAGTACTTGAATTTCATGTAAGTAATTTTCTTTCAATTCTATTAATTTTTAAGGAGACTTTAAGGTTTGAAATGCAATTATATATGCCACACCCAAGTCTTGAGAGGTGTGTGCATGTATTTAGTAGGTTAATGAGGCTTAGATGAATTAAAAGTGAAAAGTCACCATCAATCTAATAAAGTGCAATTAGACACCATGTTTTAATCTATAATTATGGGTTTGGGGTTATTCTTATCAAAGGGAAGGTGTTAGGCACCCTATAACACTTTATGATTCAACATTTATTTGTGATAAGAATACTTCATAATTTCTTTAATTTGATCATTATTATTTATTATTTTTTATTTTGGGAACTCCTTTCTAAAATTGTGATTTATCAATTGTGCATTGAAAATAATCAGAGTGTTTTGTCATTTTTTTTAATTTGGCATAGTTTGTTATTATTAATTACTTAAAATCTTGCTACAAGAATGATTAATTACAAAGTATGAAAATTTGTAAAGAAAATGTTTTAAAAGTTTTATAATTTTATTATTGATAAGATCATTTACAAAGTTTATTATTTAAAGTGTTTTAATAATTTATAGATCTTATAACACATGATTATGTTATTAATTAACTTCCAAATTTTTAGATGTTTACGATTTAATATCTTTAAAAACTAATTAAAAATTTAATCTATATTTCTTAAACCTATATTTCTTAAATAAAAAAAGGGTTTTATTAATTACTATCATTTATATTTCTTTGATTTATAATTACATGAAAATTGAAAATAAACTTTTCGTACTTAATGTTGATAATAACTTAAAAACATTAAGGATGTGAAACTGATTTTTCTTTAATTCTTTAATGAGAAAGAAAAATTGTCATTCATTCCTTAAACTTTCCATTGCTTTACAATGACAACTACGGCATACAAAATTCCTATTTTATCCTTCTTATATTTAGCTTGATTCTAAGAAATTTAGGGGCAGGTTGGTCTTTTCGCTATTATTACCCCTAGGTATATAAGATTACTCTTATTTCTATCTCTTCTTTTCTCCTTTTCCTTTTGCTTAACCCAGCAGCTGACTTTCCCTTCCTCTTTCTTTCTCTTTCTTTTTTCCTTCTTTGGATGATATAGTCTCTTTCTTCTTTTACTTCATTTTGCCCTAGCTAATTTTAGCCTTGTTATTTTCCTTTCTCATCCGACTTTATCCTTTTCTAAATTTTCCCGATTCTCTTCTTTTTAATTGACATTCATACTCTTTCCTTTGACTTCATTTCTCCTCTCTTCATCATCCCAAGATGATCTTTCTTAACAATAAGATTTGATTTTTAATTGTTTCACTCTAATCTCTTTTCTCCAAGACCAATTTGTCATAACACCCTTTTGCATTAGTGTGGAAAATTGTAAATTTCTATGTTCTTAATTTTTTTTACTCTTGGTCTTTTTTATTTAATTTATGGTCCTCTTTATTTCTCGATTTTTCTTGGTTCTGTTTCATCTTTATACCTTACCCAATTTTAGCTTACCTTATCTTTCTTTATGCACCAACTTTCTTTGTATGTAATTCTTTACTTAGTCGGCCACAACTACTTCTTTCTTCTATAATCCTAAGGCAAACTAATTAGGTAATAGATCTATTGGTATGGTATTTTATTTGTTATCTCCTTTTTTATTATTTTTATTATTTTCTTTTATTTTCTTCATTTCCTTTTTATTAGTGATTCTAGAGAAGATTCTTTTTCTATTATCATTCTCTCTGTGCCGATCTCTTCAGTAATTTCTTACTCTTTTTTATTTCTCTTTTTTTAAAAGAATTATAATTTAATTTCCTTTCTTCTATTAATGCTTTGCTTATACCTTTTGCCCAATCTTGAGGCTTCTCGAACACTTTTAGAGGATGTAAAATTTTTATAGGCTACTGTTAGCTGTGATTGAGGTATACTCGTGTTTTCTCTTTGATTTTTCTTCTTTCTATTATTAATTTTTTTCAACATTTGATTTGTTATTTTTCTACTGTAAGAGATAGTGATAATGGAGGTCATAGAAAAATAACAAAAGCCATGATTTTTGGACTTCAGACCTTGTAATGATTTTTTATTGAATATTTATAGATTGCCTTTACTATTTTGATTTGCTTGAGACATGTTCATTTTCACTTAGTATGCTTAATTTTATGTTCCCCTTTATTTCCTACTCACATGCAATGACCACCAATTCCTACATCCTTTAGTCCTTTTTTTAGAAAAGAAATTTATACTCTTGTAATTATTCATTTATTCTTATCTTTATATGATGTTTCGATAGACTAAGATATTTGCTTATTAGGTTATCTTCAAATGCTATTTTCCTTTTTAAGCTTTTGCACACTTAGTTATGATATTATTCGATTTTCTATTTTTTTTAGTTGGTGTAAAGAAATGCATGTTACCGAATTCAGAATTTTAGACTCTTTGGTTCTGACTTGCTTGTTTAATGTTCTAAGTTTTGATTTTTTTATGTGAATGTGACACCCCTCCCTCGACTCGATAGCCAAATCTAAATGAGGGATCACACATTATGACACCTCCTACCCAAACCGTTACCAATCCAAATAAGAGATGACATGATAATCAACTTATCTTAACTTTACCATTATCCTATTTAAATCCTTTATATGCAAATCATAAATATTAACAAAACTAGCTTATTACAACAAAATTTTAGTAGTATGATGGTTGCATGATGACATATCCCAAGTAAAACCTATAGAAAACAACAATTTTATATCATTTTAATCACTAACCAACATACATGACCCATCTGGTCCTCATCTCATCTCAACATCCCAAGCAGCCATATCATAACATGTACTCATATCCACACACATACAAGTCATAAGAACATAACCTGTGTAATTTGGGTTTACATCCTAATATGCCATTTTGCATATTACATTTCACAACATTCTAGTCCTATTATATTTACATATGAGTGTTAACTACATATAAAATTACATCACACTATAAAACCAAAATATACAAAAAAACAATTGTGGCTAACTTCATTGCATTGTGCTGCTATGGTTGAGGCTGCCTAAAGCTGTCTATTTACTACCTACTCATTGAAAAATATGATGTACTAAGCATAAAGCTTAGTGGTGTATTCAACAGAATATGCTTACACACATATGCACACAAATTCAAATTAAGCATTTAATGCCATCTAAAGTCATAACATATAAAGTGCACATACATTTGTTATGCTCATGGTTTTACCTACTTACCCTTGTCATATTACCTTAATCAGTCACAACATATGCATTCTCATTTTATGTTTATCAAGCCCTTTATTCATTTTATAATACACACAAATTTCTATTACTTAATTAGCTAGGCTAATTTGGTAGACACGAATCTTAATACTGGATATTGGGATTTTGATATGTAGTGGTCTATATTTTAGACCTCACTACTACTGCACTAGCATGATAACTCATGATGATTGAAGTGGTCTTGTTGAACCTCCCTGCGACTGCACCCGTATGATGTATCATATCTCATCAATGTTTAATATCTCATATCAATCTAACATATATGTGTGCAGTAGCCTTTATAGACCTCATTGCGATTGCACCAGCATGATAATGACATCATAATGTCCTAGTAACTGCTACTTCCTTAGATGACTAGTCAACCTATCCAATAGGTTGTCTAACATAAATAGGATATCAAACCGTTACTTTATATGCTTTTACATTATATAATCTTTATACATAGTATGTGACCATAATCATACCTTTCTTTGCATAATTAATACAAACATGATCCATACATGTTTTTCATTTGTTGACTTATGTTCCACAATCAAAGTTGTCATCACAATTATACTTACATTGCAACTTATGTTTCAACACATCTCTCATGCAACTTATACATGTACACATGAAAATGCATATGCACAACGCACATATAATTTACCTCATTTCCAACATATAACATTCCTTTCTATCAAACATTATTCTAGCATAATTAATCATCTAAATTTAACTCAATTATACACATTTTAACCATATTATCATAAATTACCATTTTGCCTTTTTTACATATAACATTCGGCCAAGTGTGTGATTCCTCAATAAAATTATTTATCATCATTTCTTCATTATTTTCACTTACCTAGCATATAATATGTAACACCCCTACCCATTTCTACTTGAAACAGGTAAAGCGTGTCACTTTCTACTGAGGTCACCAATCCTAGGATTTCCTCAAGGGCCTTTCATTTAACTTTTACCTAAGTTTGACCAATGTTGATCAAACATCTCCTTTACCCTAAATCTGATCATTTATTCCTTAACTATGTCTTATTTTGGTCTATTAAAATTTTTCTTAGGCATTACCAGACATTTATAGAAGTTTGGGTAGTATAACGATTGCCCTGATTACTAATCTAATTAAACCTACAAAGAAAAACACTTCTAACTCCCTTATTCCTCCTCTAGATCCTCTGGTCCTCCAGACAATAGTTATTAACTTAGTATTACAATCACAACATAAATCATGAGGGTGAAGACCTATTAATACCCAAACATACCAAAAACAGTTATTTATTTATATACATTGTTGTACATATATGTAGTTTACAGTTCATTTATATACACAACCCAAAATACCCATCTTACTCTATATATATGAGTTGATTTTAATCATATATATATGATTCAAAAGAAAGATAAAATACCAAAAGATTAGGGTAGCTACACTGATGCCGACATCTGATGCTGACTCGAACTCTACTCATAACCTGTGTATTAGAACATCGACACGCTAAGTACGAAGACTTAGTGGTGGAATATAGCAATTATATTATGTCACATGCAACACACAATATGTAATGTTTCGCACACAAAAAGTCATCCTGAAACTCTAAACTCATTCGTTCTTTTAACTCGACCTATTATTTAATTATCCAAAACATTTATCATTCATCATCATTTACTTTATCTATTTACAGGCCCATAGATAGACTACACTTGAAGACACTAGATAGTGGGACTATCTTATACAGTGGCCCACTTTTAGGGCCTAGATAGCTGCACCTACCTCACTAGATAGATGGGACCTATCCGTGGACCACTCTTAATATCAAACTAACAGATAGTAGGGACCCATTCATAGACCACTCCTAATATCTGTGAATCATAGAAATCATAGCATAGAAGTGGATAGTAGGGACTCATCTATAAACCACTCCCAATATCCATAAATACATGAATCATGATGTAGAATGCATAATACAGTCTCAGCATAACCAACATAGGGCAGTGGGTCCTAGAAGGATTGACTACCTTGTAGCTGCTTTATCCCCTAGTTGATCGATCAACCCATCTAGTGGGCATTTAACTAATGGGCCATTACTATTTTAGACCATGTTCAGTATTATTTTATCTCTAAATTACCTTCTTGGATATAATTCACACTGCCACTATCGTAAAATCACTATTCATTTGCCCTATTTCTGCAACTGACACTATTCATTTGGTCACTTTCTTATTTTAGGCATTTCATTTCTCATCTTATTCAAGCCTCATTTCCAAGTTACTTTATCATATTATCCCTACATTACCTTCCATTGTAGAGTATACTAATTTACCTAAGTTTTAGCCATATTTTTACATCTAATTAAATCCCAATTTTCCACACATGACGACCCAAGTTTTTGGTCATTTTTCCTCATATTTGTAAACTTCAAGTACACCACTTTTGCACCCAAAATGCAGTAATTTCCCAAGCACACATAACATGCACATTTCATGCTACCATTTAGCCATTCAAGATTCACACACTTACACAAATAATTTTTTTGTCATTTCTTCTACAAGTTACCCTAAAATGATGCCAATTACATAATTATATGCACAATTTACACAACCACATGCACACACTTAAGATACCAAGTTTCCATATGATAAAACCTACATAAAGGTACCCATTTAAGTATGACATAATACAATTGAGATATTCCACACACCTAGGGTGTGTGGATACCCCTTTCTCTACCACTTTGAGCTTGGGATTGGTGGTTTCTCTCTTTTCCCTTGTCAAACCCTAAACATAAACAATTTAAATTTTGAAAAATCCCTAAAAATTCACTATAGCTCCAAATGGAATTCTAAAAACATAGGTTCTCTTATAATCCTCTAAACTATCTATACCAAAAATAAAAAATGAATTTCGAGCTCATTTACCTTACTTGAGCATTATTCACCTAAGTGTAGTTTTTCTCACTTTTGGCCTTCTTTCTTCAATTTCTTGGGTGTTTTAGCATCTAAAAATTAGTGGAGGTTCTAATTATTTATATTTTTCATGAAATTTGGTAAGGAATAGGAGAGAGAAAGCAAGCAAAAATAGGGGAAAATGGTGGGTTTTGGCATCGGCTTAGTGTGTTTTAGGTGGAAGGAAGTGGTTTGGTTCATGGTGATAGTTACACACATGAAAAATCTAATATATGGGATGGGTTGGACCCATTTGATTGGGCTAAATGGCCCACAATCCAATTTTTATCCTTTTTGGTCACCTTTTTGCCAAAAAATTCATAAAATATTCTATAAGGCTCAAAAAATTTCTATTTTTAGTTTTAAAATTCCTCAATTAATGGGCTAAGGTCCATGTAAAATTTTAGATCAAAAGTCAACTGTTGACTTTTTGACACTATTCACAGCCAGAATAAAATATTCAGAAAAAATATCAGTTGACCTCAAAAAATTCTAATTCCCTCTTCATTATACTCAGTGGAATTTTTTAGGTTCATGATATGGTATTTTAGAGACCATCTGGGCACATTCCCGGGTCTTGAGGCTGTCTCGGCTCGACCTCATTTTTTCTCCGTAAACAGTAGTTTATGAACTAAAATAAATTATTAGTTCTGCTAAAATTTTTAATTCCTTTATTTTCCATGTTTTCAGGCTCGTCAAAGTTTTATGACCAATATACCAATCATCGGACTCGAAATGATGATTTGCACCATGGGGAACATCATCTGAGCCTATTTAGTACTGTTCATAAGACTTTGGCTATCGGGCGTTACATAATAAACCTTAGTAATCCATCATTAATATTTTAAGGCCATCCATACTTTTAAACTAACAAGTTAAATAATGAACAAACAAACTTGAAATGCACAAACTAACAAAGTTTACGCATATTTTATCGAATACACTTACAAAGTGATTTCTCGGTGCCTTAAATATCACTTGACAGCTTCTTTTTGCCCTTAGCTTGCCTCTCTTTAACTTACTTTAAGTTCCATAATAGGCAATATGTTAGAAAAATCCATAGAAAAATCCACACTAATCAAAACTCAAAAACAACACTCATACCATAATTCTAAGCATGCCTAATACGTAGAAAAATATTAGAACTCCAAAAACATGATTACCTAGCTTATGGGTTTCCAAAATCCTAACCTTCAAATCTTCTCTTTTTCAACAAAAATCATCTTTTCTTCTGAAATAAACACTGTAACAAGGCTTTAGTCATGATGAGGATCATTTTGAGTATAATATTCGAGGGTTTTACTTGTGAATTTGTGGTGTTTAAAGAAAAAATGGGGGAGAGGCTTTTAATGGAGATGGCTGTAACACCCTCTACTTGATCCGGTAGTCAGACTCGAATAGGAGGTGCCATGATGTCATTTCCTTTCATGGACTATTCAAATTACCATTATCTAATCAAAACCCTACTCGTTAAGCCATTTGGGGTTTATTTGTTTTATTTAATTTTAATTAAATACAATTTTTCCATTGGAACACATGATGGAAATTTGGCAGTATAACAGCTATTCAGATTGAAAATCAAAATTTTTAACCTACATAAAAAGCACTTCTAATGTCATATAATCATCAATGGCCCACACCTGATCCATTGAAATCTCAACATTTACACCTTTAACACTCATACCACAAATATGCTAATTAAACTAGATTCGATATCACACACATAAAGGTTTAATTTACAACTTAATTACATTCAAGTATTTAAAATACATATATATACATATACATCCATACAAGTAATTTAGAGCCCATTACCTTTTCTAGTACATGAGTGCCTTTCTAGTCAACTAATTATGTTCATATTTAGCAAAACAAAAGTATACCTAAAATGGAATCTGCTTTTGTCTACACTGTTATACCCTTGAGCCTATATTCTATTGTTATCTACCTGCTGCTACTTACATATCACAAATAGTGATACAATAAGCAAATTGCTTAGTGGTGTACTTAGTGAAACATATATGCTACATGCACACACATAAGCACACAAAGTATATATATACTACATGTGCGCACACATGCATGCATCATAGGTAATGGGTCAGATTCCATAACATGTACACATATTAACTTTCAAGGCATATAAGGCATGCAAAATTGAAATAACATAATTCATCAGGCATAATGCATCACAAGCACATATATCGTAACATGCATAATTATTCATTTGTTATAATGTAATTCACCAAACATGATGCGTCATGAATGTAGGCATTTTTTTATCATATAGTTCACCGAACATAGAATGTCATAAATATATGCATCACAGTGTGCATAATTATTTATTCTTCATTTATATTATCAATAGTGATTTCCCTTGTTACATTTTATTTACCTAAATTATGAATCAATTACAATGATTTTGTTCTTATTAAATTATAGGATTGAGGCTTAATGTATAGTTAGTAAACACACTTCCCTACAATTATACCTTACCTTTCGTTATGCAGGCCATGTTTATTTTGTTTATCTCTATGACAATATTGCTTATGAGTGATTAACACATGTTTGCATATTATTTTCATTTTCATGCCATGTCTTACACTATATTTTAGCTTCTTCTCAACACTAGCTTAAGTAGCCCATATTAGACATACAGTGAGTTACTAACTGGATAAAAGGGATAATGGACTATGCCATAGCCCTCATTTTGGGCTTTTAGCTACTACACTAGCATATGCAGTGAACCTGCTAAACCTTTTGACAGTTACACCCACATAAGGTATGTGTAGTGGTTCTATTGGACCTCCTAGCGACTGCACCTGCATGAGAAAAATCATATCGAAACATAATACAATCTATAGATGGTGACCACAAAGGTTTAACAATGACCTGAAGGTTTGGCTCGAAGGTGACTATGGTGACCTAACAGTTTACGATGACCACAGAGGTTTAGCAGTGGTCTGAAGATCTGACAGTGAACTAAAAGTTTATAATTAAGCACCAAAGTGCCCTAGCATTTACTATGTTCCCTAAGTGACCCATTACACCTCATACCTAATTCGTTGTCAGAATGAATAAGAGATGTCACTTCTCGAAGGTCACTCATCCTTATATTGTTTTGACCTATTTTCATTTAACTCTTTATAGATTTACATTTGTAAATTATTATTCTGAGTTAACTCAATTTCAACAACATTATGGCTTTTCGGGTGAAGAATCAAAAATTTGAACATGTAAGAAACACTTATAAAGCTATTCTCAAACAACAACATAATTATTGGATTCATTTGATCCTCTAATCATCCCTAACATTTTCCTTACATAGTAACATCTCAATCAATCAAGTACACAACATCAATAGATTAATATCTCATCACAAATAGACACGCGTGTATAAACTATACATCTCATGATCGAGCTTATCATATAAACCAGTCATAATATTACAAAAATTATCAGATTGTACATATTCATGCTTAAAGCTACAACTCTTTTATACATCAGTGCCATAAACGTAACTCTTATACACCTTAGTACCAATGGTATATCCACTCTAAGGAGTCTCTTGGTACACTACTAGCTCAGCCTGTGCTGTCAATTACTATTTAGTACTTGTGCAACAAAAAAATCAACACACTAAGTATACACTCAGTGGTGAATTTAATGGAATATGCATTATACAACATATGTATACCACACAAGCATGCAAGGTCACTATTTACCTCTTATTCTCATAATTCTAAGCTTATTTTAAAACTTAGTACTAATTAAATCACAATATCTTTTTATTATATTAATATTTCACGATTAATATGTTACCATTATTAAGTGTATGTCACTTGTTACCATTATTTCATACTAGATCATATGATAAATTATTTACCATTTTTTAACTCAAATAATATGATAACTTAAATATATTATTACCTTTATAATCATTATATATACCATATTGTTATGTTTATTTACATCTATGTCTTATCCTTATCCCCAATAGGTCAGTAGGTTACTATATACTTTATTATAGTAATTATTTATTATCGGTCCATTTTTAATGATATCATCTGTTATTATAATCACATTTACTTTATGATACCACCTTTCATAACTTTAGGCCCATACTCAAAAGACAACTATTTAGCACTAGATAATGGGATCTATCTCATATAGTGGCCCACATTATGGACCTTGATGTCTATGCACACCATTCATCCGATAGCAAGAATTAGTCCCATAGAACCTCCCAATATCGAATGGTAGAGATCAGCCCAAATAGACCTCCAAACAAATGGTATAATAGAGATAAACCCTAAAGGACCACTCAATACCTTAAAGAAATGGGATAGTAAGGATCAGACCTAGAGGACCTCCCAATACCCTAACATAGATGGATAGCAGGGATTAGCCCTAAAGGATATCCCAATATCCAAATAAAGCGGATAATAGGGATCAGCCCTAGTAGACCTCCCAATATTCAAAAATGTGTAGGGCTCTCATCAGAACCTCGGTGGCTACATCCGCCATATAATAAGGTAATGATCCTCATAGATCAAAACCTCTAGCAGCTGCTAACACCCTAGTTGACCCGTCAACCTATCTAGTAAGTGATCTAGATAATATGGGCCATAATTTCTTATATCTCTTTCCATTAGTCATAATCTATCCTTTTACCATCTTTAATTTGTCATTACTTTATAGCCTTTTGCACTTAAATTTAATTATAAACTATTCTCATGTTATATTTTTTTCACAATGTTCATTTCATAGTCATTAACATATGCTTCTTTATTACCTAAGGTTTTAATTTAATAGTTTCATAATCTT
>CANXYI012227925.1:0-13830 GCA_948208565.1 Hura crepitans | reverse complement strand
ATCTTGGGAGAGGTTACCAGTTGATATCTAGCAGGTTTTGCCGTTTGCTTAGAGTAACAGCCATATGGCTATAAAACACTTGAATTTTATAAATATTTATGTTTATTTAGAGAAAATTTACCTAATCATTGACTACGTTCTTTCTTTTTTTTTTTTTAAATGAATTCATAATTGTTTATCCAATAAATTTAGTTCATTTTTATTAAAAACAATAATTCATCTTTTAAAATATTTAATATCGTTTCGTATCGATAAATTTTAAATTCAAAATTTGATTCTAAAAGATATTAATAAAAAAAAGTCTCCGCTCGCAAATAAAAAAAGGTTTTTTCTACTTTTTGTGCTCGTATACAATAAATGAATCTGAACCGTTTATTATGATATGCGAGCATGCATCACAGGGCCATTCCGAAAAAGATAAATAGAGAATAACACCATACCATGATTACTGCTCATTGCACAAAAAAATATTGATTATACACCAAGGATTTCTACTCATTTTCTAAAATTATTAAAAAGGAAATTTAGAGATATAGAAGGTGAAAGGCAGATTTCTTGGCATAAACGGTGTTTGTTGTGGTTGTAGAATTCGTTGTGATGAGGAATTATAATTTTCTTCATTTTGGTATAATATTTTTTATTTCAAATTAATATCCATTTCCTTTTACATCAATTTTTCTTTATATCTTCTTTTTAAATTTCTTTACGAACTAAAATAAAATTAGTTTTAAGTTAAAATAAAATTTATCTGCTGTTATACATTATACATTTAAGTTTGAAATTCGTTCACAAATTTGAACATTTTATTTTTAAATATAATTTAATATTAGCAGTCTTATTTACAAATTTTGATTTTTACAATATTTTAAAAATATAATACGTGTAGAAATATGCTATTTTCCCATCCAATGTATCAGAAAGAAATGTTATTTTCGAGTAAATAATAAATATACTCAAAATATTTGCTTTGTGTTCGAATTCTCAATATTTATCTTGAAATTGCTGTAACTCAATACAAGAAAATGAAATGAATATATTAATAAAATCAGTATGATGATGATTTTAGTTTATTTTTCAAGCAAAGGGATACGAGTTCAACATTTTTTTAATATTAAGATCAGTTTTATTGATAAAATATTTTATTTGATTTTAAACACATAAATATAAATAATTTCGCAGCTGAGAATTTTCAACGAATAATATATATTTTTTTTCTTATCTATACGAAAAAGGATAAATTCCAAAGGCTGGAGATTTTATTGTGAAATAATGTGATGACATATCGTCATATGTACGAATTATTTTCCAATTTATCATTATGACACATTGACATGTGCATTAATTATTTTTCAATTTATTATCCCTTGTTTGTTCCTTCTCCATTTGGACGTCTAAGGCTCCTAAAGCTAAAGCCAGCTACTTTATTCTTGGATTCGGTCTTCTCGTGAGGAAAAAGTTGACAAATTTTTAATTTCGGATTTTTATATATAAAAAAATTAAAAATTGACATATTAAAACCTATTAAATTAATTAGTACAAATTATTTAAAAAAATAATTCTTAATTATCTTCACATGAGAATCATAATTTAATGAATTTTTTTTTTAAAAATTGATAGAATAAATGAAGAAGTAAATGAAAAAATTTGGATCGTTGAATTCTTATCTTACCAGAAGCTCACTCTAATACAAACAATAAAATAAAAGAGTAATATTTATCAAAAAGATAAAGTCTAATTTTTCACCTATAATTTTTGCAAAAAGGATATATATTAAAATTATTATTTTGGTGCAATAAATGTACCATATTTTAATAAATATAGACTATTAAATTAAAATATAATATTTTTTATTTTACAATTTAAATTTAATATGTTTGGTAGGTTTAATATGCTGAATATTATTTTAAATTAAAATAAAAACTATTCTTTAACTGTGTGATAAAAAAAAAAATCATATAAATAAGTATCCAAAATTATAAAGGAGATCATCAGCCAATAAGAATCAAAGAATCCACCGATTCCTAAAAATTCAAAACTTGCAAAAGAAAAATTCAAACAGGGCCTTAAGAAAATACTATTAAACAAAACAAAAATCATATCCGAAAGAAACGAAGAGAATAACGCGGGCCAGACGCGTAGGCCCCACAAAGCCGCTTTTGTCTGAACGGTAACACCAATTACTTTACTTACTTTTTGTCCAAAAAAAAATTATAAATTATAAAATTATTTTATAAAATAAAAGAAAAAAAAAATCCTTCAAACTTCCGGAACTGAAAACGCGCCGCTGTCAGTCTGTGTTGGTTTCTCTACTCTCTCCCTCTCTGAAGCATTTAAGCTTTATTTCACACTTTCACCTCTTTTTTGCAAGAAAGGATTTTTTTTTTTATTTTTTTTATTTTGAGTTCTGTTGGACAATGTCAGCCCCTACTCCGACATCTCCGCCGTCTAACATCACCGCTCCTCCCCCTTCCACCCCTGCTTCTCCACCTCCGGCTACTCCTTCTCCACCACCAGCCACTCCATCTGCTCCACCTCCGGCCACTCCTTCTCCTCCTTCCACTTCACCACCTCCATCATCATCCTCTTCTCCTCCGCCTCCATCCACTCTTTCACCCCCTCCGCCAGCTCCTTCCACTCCATCTCCTCCGTCGAGTTCTAGGACTCCGTCTGCTCCTACAACTAGGAGTCCTCCCCCGCCACCGAAGTCTTCTGGTTCTACGCCGTCTCCTCCGTCGAGTTCTTCGCCGGATATATCGACGGGTGTTGTAGTGGGGATAGCTATTGGAGGAGTGGTGATTTTGGTTGTTTTGAGCTTGTTGTGTCTTTGCTGCCGGAAAAAGAAGAGAAGGCGTGATGATGAGGCTGGCTATTATATCCCTCCTCCGCCTGGTGGTCCTAAACGTGAGAAGAATTCTCATTTCTTGCATTTTTTAGATTTGGGTTCATTTTTAACTTTTATATTTTCCTTAAACTTGATCTGGTCAGATTTGTGATAAGCAAAAAAAAAAAAAAAAAAGAGATTTAATTTTCTTCTGTCTCTTGCATTAAGAGTTCTGCTGTAATTTACAGGAAATGAAACTAGTTCTGATGTATCAACGTTAGTTTTTTTTTTCTTTTCGCTTTTCCATTAAAATTGCTAACCACGAGTTAGCTCATTACATTCCATTCTTGGTGGATGTCAGATGGTCCATATGGTGGCCAACAGCAGCAGCGGCAACAGAATGTTCCTCCACCGCCGGATCGGGTTGTCACAAAACCTCCTCCTCCTCCACCAGTCGCATCAAGAACCCCGTATTCTTCTGACCGTGATTCAATGCCTCCACCACCTCCTCCTCTTTTTATGAACAGCAGTGGTGGCTCTGGATCCAATTATTCTGGGTCTGATAACCCACTCCCACCTCCTTCTCCCGGATTAGTTCTTGGTTTCTCAAAGAGTACATTTACCTTGGAGGAATTATCAAGGGCAACAGACGGCTTCTCAAATGCTAATCTTCTCGGTCAAGGTGGTTTTGGATATGTGCACAGAGGAGTCCTTCCAAATGGGAAAGAAGTGGCTGTCAAGCAGCTGAAAGCAGGTAGTGGGCAAGGAGAGCGTGAATTCCAGGCTGAAATTGAAATTATTAGCCGAGTGCACCACAAACATCTTGTTTCCCTGGTCGGATATTGCATCACTGGATCTCAGAGACTGCTTGTCTATGAGTTTGTAACAAACAACACTTTGGAGTTTCACCTACATGGTATGTTTGAATTTGCATGAATCATTGATTTCCCTGTAAACTTGTCATATCAAAATTTAGTTACGGAACCATTGTGTTTCTGTCTTTGATGCTTCATTTAGAAGATGCTTTTAGGCTGATGTCCTATGCTCCATGTAAATTGTATTTGACAGAGATCAAACCTTGCAGGGAAGGGACGACCTACCATGGATTGGCCTACCAGAATCAAAATTGCATTGGGGGCTGCAAAAGGACTTGCATATCTTCATGAAGATTGTAAGTTGTAATCAAGAGGTTTTGCATATAATCAAGAGTTTGTCACTTTCCACTGATGACCCATATTCGTTTTTCCCCTAGGTCATCCTAAGATCATTCATCGTGATATCAAGGCAGCTAATATACTTTTGGATTTCAAATTTGAAGCCAAGGTAAATAAGGGCAACTTTGGATATGTGATATTTGAATTTATTATTGAAAATTTATGTGATCTTTTTTTTCCTCATTCATTATTATTATTCCTTATATAAATCTGATCTCGACTTTCCATTTTGCTTAGGTTGCAGATTTTGGACTAGCAAAATTCTCTTCTGATGCTAATACACACGTCTCCACCCGGGTGATGGGAACCTTTGGGTAAGACCTACTCTTGGAATTCTTGTAATATCATCAGTTACTATAATAGTGTTCATTATATTTGTCTGAATTGAACTTGCTTGCTTTTGCAAAAGTAGTGAATTAATTTTTTCCCACTCTCCTGTGATGCTTGATTTCTCCTGTCTTTTCTTGCTTCGAAGACTGATACTGGTTGATCCTTAAATAGTTAAAAGAAAAAATCTTTATTTTGATAGTCAACAGATTATTTGTCTGGGTCAAATTTTCTATACAAAGCCCTTCCTTTTTTGGATTAATTAATTCTCTATGCCTTTCAAAGCCACATCCCTGTGGATCTGTGGTTGGCAGTTCGTATTCCAAGCAGTTATTGCTCTGGCACTTACATGCATATTACTATGCAGGTACCTAGCTCCAGAATATGCTTCCAGTGGGAAATTAACAGAGAAATCTGATGTGTTCTCCTTTGGGGTCATGCTTCTAGAGTTAATTACTGGGCGCCGGCCTGTTGATGCAACTCACTCTTTCATGGAGGACAGTTTGGTTGACTGGGTGAGTTAAAAACTTTGTGTATCTTTATGGAAATACAAACATATGCAAATGTTATCTAGTGTTGCATTCAAATGCAAAATTTTTGGGTAAAATTGTGAGCTTACTTGAAATTGCATTTACATTGTTACCATAGACGAGGCCGTTGCTCACACGAGCTCTAGAAGATGGAAACTTTGATACTCTAGTAGATCCTAAGATTCAAAATACTTATGACCACGGTGAGATGGCTCGAATGGTTGCTTGTGCTGCTGCTTGCGTGCGCCATTCAGCCCGACGTCGACCACGTATGAGTCAGGTAATATCAACTCTGCATATAAGATTGACTTGACTTGGGAAGAGTTCTATTACATGTCTAATTGGCATCTTTGATGTTTAACTGAGCAGGTAGTCCGAGCTTTAGAAGGAGATGTTGCTCTGTCTGATCTTAACGAAGGTGTCCGACCTGGACAGAGTAGTGTCTACAGCCATGGCAGTTCAGACTATGACACGAGCCAATACAATGAGGACATGAAAAAATTCAGGAAGATGGCATTGGGAAGCCAAGAATATGGTGCAAGTAGCGAATATAGCGGACCAACAAGTGAGTATGGCTTATATCCATCTGGCTCAAGCAGCGAAGGCCAGAATACCAGAGAAATGGAAATGGGAAAGAGGAAGAAAAATACTCAAGGTTTTAGTGGAACTTCATGACAACAGAAGCCTCAAGTTTTATTGTAAAGAAGCAGCCTCCCTCCCTCTTCACATGCTTGCTTAGATATCATAATGATTGCAAAAATGGCATTTTTAAAATATGCAGGATTTTTTTTTTAACCCTGGTTTTGAAATGACTGGTTTTAATTTGTATTTAGTAGTTAATTATATATACACGATGAAATAATTGAACACTAGTTTGATTCTTTTATTCGTTGCTTAGGTGTTTATACCGATTTGTTTGTCAAAAGTTGTTGATTTTTCATTTTTCTTGAATTGTGGTTGAGCAGGTGGGCCAATTTTCTTCCCCTTTTTTTCTATAATTTTATTTTTTTCTTGCTTTGAGATAAAGCTTTACTTGTTAGCTTAGGGACCTTTCATCTAGCATTTCTCTGAGCATGACCTAGCAACAGACATGAATAACAACCGGAAATAGACCATATTAATGGAATGAAGTAGCAAGGATTTTGAGTAGAGACTTGAGACTCACTCTTGAAATAACCACGACCATTTGACTAATGGATGTACATGAGTTACCAAATTGGAATTGCAATTTCTTCCTTTCAAAAGCAAAATGGCCATTCAAAGAGAAAACAAAGTTCAATTCTGTAGCGGGCATAATAAAATCATTGAAACCTGAAGGGAATAAAAAAAAAATGATCAGAAAGAAAATGGTTCTTTTTTTTTAGGATTTAGAATACAAAGAAATGAAGACAGCTATTTCTGGTTGGGTGGGGGAGTGGACTTTGCCAACTTCCATTCATAATTTATAAACCATTTGGCGCCTTGGAAACAAAGGCGTGCAGCCGCTGTTCTTACCAAATACTCAGGTACGTGGATGTATAATTACTAATTCTTCAATCTTTCGTCCTCTTTTAGTTGAACTCTCAACTTATACTATTGGACAAATTGATCCCAACATCATACCCGTCTTACAATCAACTTCGTTGCTTTTTATCGTTTGTTTCTAATAGAATGGTGACATGACTTATATTAGCGGATCCCACTGATTGGGGGTCTGATTGAAAATTAAATGAAAAGATGGAATAAAACTCAAAATTATGTAAAGAAATGGAGATTAGTATAATTAGTAGAAGCCACGTCAGGCTTTTATTAAAAATTAACAATAGGTGTGATTAAAGGGTTAATTGCAAGAGTTATTACCATTAAGAAAAACCAGTTTATTTGATTTTGTAGATTAAGGCTTAATTGAAAATTGGGTAATAATAAGTTGAAACTCAGTTAAAAATTTGGTAGAAGGTTGAGAAAAATAGTTCGGTTCATGAATTTTTTCCAAAGATCGGTCCTGGACACAAAATCAGCGAGAAATTTATCTTCAATCTTTTGCCAAAACGAAAACAGAATGGCATAAAGAAGATAAACTTCCAAGTCGTATTGAGTGGACCGTCTCCAAATGATGTATGATTCTTATACTATTTCAAAAATATTTATGCATTACAAGATTGCATGTCAAAATTTGTACCATTTACAGGCATCTAAACCAAGAGCAATGTACAATTCTAGCAAATATAGAGCTAATTCCTGTCAGTCATGCTGCCTGCAACTGACTATTCTCTAACAACATAAAAAGAATGCTTCTCGATTGCGTAAAAATGTTAGGAAAAGAGCACCTGAAAGGATTGTCATCAACTATAGGTTGCCTAATCGACCTGACCCGGATCCTCTCCGCTTCCTTCGCCGCCTCTGTCGGTATCGCCAAATGCTCAAAAATATTACGATGCCTATCAAATAGCCAACGACTATGTCACACAAATGAAAGTACATAAAATGTTTAACTTCAGAATTGTGCAAATAAAAGATAATTTCACAAACCGGTAATAGCTATTGTAGCAGGTACAAGCCAATGATTAGCAAATAGCACAGGAACATCAAGCTGCAAATAAACAAAAGAGTGGAGAACCATATAGTATAAGCATTTCATGACATAAAAGTACTTGGGGGCGCAAAAACTTTACTAATAGGATAGGAAAAATCAGTATAAACGGAGAGACGGAATATTTCATACCTCATCACCATAGAGCATACTCCAATAACTATTTTCCGATGAGTCAGCATTACTTTTCTCAGTAACCTTTGGATGCCTGGAGGTGTCACCGGTGGCATTCAAATCTATAAAAGGATAGCCAGGAAGTCTTCTATTCCTTCCCCTCACATGCAGATTGTACCCTTTAGTTCCCCATACTTCAAATCTGGAGTCACTTCTGCATATCAAATCTTTCCTCACAACAGCAGAATATGAAGAGAAATTCACATCAGTCCTCCGGGAAGGTAATTGATTGTCATCTATGTACAGGGCTGCATGTTGCTTAACGGAATCTGAAAAGAGCAATTGATCTCTTGACTTCCCACTAGTGAAGTCTAATATTTTCTTCAAAAGCCAGTAACAATTAGTAACCATATGGCTGCTATCTAAACAATTGGAGTCCCCATAAACTGTGATACGACCTTCACCCACCTCTACAAGGCCAAGAATTGGAGAGTCGGGCTGCATAATATCAACAACAATGTAAAAGTACCTATATACTACACAGATTCTTTGGTGAAAAAGAACTAGATGTGACAGAAGCTATAGGGTCCAAATTTCTTGAAATGCTTGTCCAAAAAGATCTAGATGTAAGAAATTAATTGCATAATGTGCATATACATGTTTACCAAGAGGAAAGTGAGGGAAGGAAAGAGGCAGCGTGTTCAAAGGAAAGGTGCAGAAAATCAACATTTGATTAGTTGACCATGCGGAATGATTGTATAATAACCCACTACATTATCATACCAAACAACAATGCAAAACATGCTGCTTAGATCATTTACGGCTGTTTCAGAGGTAATAAAACAAGGAACTAACTATTCAGAAATCTAAAGTTTCACCTTGTTCATCCCAGAAGCCAGTACATTCTGAGTGGCTCCGCTCTCTGAGCTATCCAGGAATGGAAATCTGTGCACATACCCACCTCTGGGAAACCTCACAATATCAGTTCCAGATGCATATCGGCTTTGCTCTCCATCAATAGAAAAATCACCATTCAGAATCTTATCTCCAAAAGCTATCCCGAAAGGAGCCAAAAGGTCATTTAATGCTGGAATATTTGCACCTCCAGTAACAGGAGTCCACCAGCTCCGTGTATTATCATCAAAGAATCTCATTTTCACCATTGTATCTACATTATACCATTCAGCAAACACAGCTAACCCCAATCCAGTACTAATTACATCATTTCTTAGTTTTTCAATCTCTTCTTGGAAGTACTCATCTTCAAGATCCACTAGCAGAAGTGTCCCATATTGGCGAGCATCAAAGCATGTAAAAGGAGAACCAAGAGTCTCAACATAGTATCCAGCATCTCGTAGCATGTTGAACATGATATGAAAATTTGTATGCAGGTGATCCCCATGCCAATCAAGAATATCATTGCGGACATCCAAAGAGTCTCTTGGAATATATCCAGGAGGATATTTGATGCTATGAAATTGATCCCACAAAACCCGCTTTGATCTCTCAGGGGTTGGAATCACCTTCAATTTCAATCGAAGTAGACAAGTGCTATTTCGAGGACCCTTCTCACCTGGAGCTGGAGGACTATATACCCTAAGAGTCACATTACCCTCAATCTCTCCACTAAACCGAGCACCTTCTTCCTTAATTTGCATGTGCAAAGCTAAATAACCAGTCCAAGGCCAAATGACTTCAGAATAAGTAAAGTGAATATTTAGAAGATTTCCTTCTTCATTCAAAGGATGCCATGTTGGTGGACTTTCAACATATCCAATGACACCCATTCCATTCAGTACGGTAGCATTGAACATAATTGGCATGGCACCAGCATAAAGTGGTTGACGACAAAAGGGCCAGGAATAAGGGCAATCAGTAAAATCAAGAATGCTAGGGAAGATACTCGCCCGAGGTTGGTAGCTCTTCAAGATCTCATATGATTCTAACCTGAAAAGGAGATGAAAGTTGGAAATAATATTCATAAACATCAAAGGATCAGTCATAACAATATAAAAACAGCAATGGAAAACTGACTACTGGACTTTCATGGTTTGTTCACGAACAGCCTCTCTAAGGTAGTGCCCTATTTCTCATATACCAGAAAGTTCTCAAAATAAAGACACATATAAGAGGTATTCTAATAGCATTACAAAATCAGCAATAAATTAAAAATAAGTGAGAGAACATACAGATCAACTCTTCCTGCACCTTGCTCATACATATTAGGACCAGTAAGCTTGGCTGCCCCTTCAACAAGTGCTTGTTTCATGCTCGCAGGATTTAGAATGGTCTTACGTCTGCCTTCAGGGATAACACTGACAAGGAGGCATACCACACCAGCAACCACAGGGCTTGCCACACTAGTGCCAGATAAACTTTTACAACCAGTGCTGATCTTGGATCCCATAATTTCTCGTCCATATGCAACAACATCTGGCTTGACACGACCATAACTAGACCAGAAATTTACATAAGTTTGTCAATCCACAGCAATGCCAGAAACATCACACACAGACAATTAAAATGGCAACTGTAGAGAAATAAATGACAAAGTATGCAAACATGACCGAGTATTTTCTGATCTTTCCTTATCAAATAAACTTTCATGGTGCACCTTAGGCAAAGGCTAATATATGACTGCATATGATCTTTATTGAAAACCTTAATAAGTAATAAAATAGCTACAAAAGTTCACAAATGACACAATAAAAATTAAATGCCGTGTAAACTAATTTAGTAAAATAAAATGAAAAAGAAGAATATTGGCTTACCCATGAGGAATCTCCCAGGTGCTCATGCCACGAGAAGAAAATGGGGCCATGTGGTCACTGTAGTCTATGCCACCAACACCAATAACATCACTTTGGTCTGCTGGATTATTTAAAGTTCCATAAAGTGGTCCATCATTTCCAATAGCCGAAACCATAATAATATTGTTAGCTGTTATTTCCCATACCTGTTAAACCAGTAGTGCTAGTTAAATTCTGAGGAACAGTACATGAAGGTTGGTTGCAATGCACCCTCAGATATGGATCATTATTACTAGCCAGACCCTATAACTTTGATGTTGCAATATGACATCCTTAGAATCTTATTTGGTTCCATCTACTACTTAATCCATTCATATCCAGTTGATAGGTTTGACTTGCCATAACTAAAGAATTTATGTAATGTTCAAATAAAAAGTAAAGATATTATCAAATAGCATAAACTGTGATCATGGCTTAAAATAGGTTCTTGTATTTTCAAATTTAAAGGCAGCCATTGATTTTAATTTTGAAAAATAAAAAATAAAAACCCAATGGAAAAATTAGGTAGGAAATGCAATCAAAATTCAAAAGAATATAGAGACTTGCTAGTAACTACAATTAAACCTCATGGGCTATATAGTAAAGGTTGGACACATTAAATATTGAAATGAAATTTCCATGAAGCTATCTCAAGCAAGATAATAATCTCTATACTAATTGAAATTCTTTCAAGTAATTGTGAATTCAGTAAGATAGTAATTCAGACTTCTTGAAATAGATTCCAGCAAGCATTACATTAATTGATTTTTAAAAACCAGGGCTCATTTTTAGTAGACCAGGCAAACTTGTTATGTTAATCATGTCAAACTTTTGAGCTAGAAAAGAAAGGCACAAGAAGTCTTACCTTCTCAACAAATGGGAGATCCAAATAATCAGGACCACCAATACTCAAATTTAGCACATCCATATTGGTGGCAATTGCATAGTTAAATGCATCAAGGAACCATGAAGTATAGGATACCTGCAATAGGCTGAAGACAAATTTCTCATAATCTCAACAAATTTATAGACTGAATAAAGATATAAAAGGTAAATATATTTACATGGAGACTCAAATTGAATTTCTAGACTAAATAAAAACTCCTCAAATATTGCAAATCATAGTATGTTGCAGTAGCCTTGAATGATACTTTCTGCTATATACAACGTCCAAAATCTCACATTTTTCTTCTCTTTGTGTGTAAAGCTCAGGACATCATATAAAGTTTAAGAGACAAACTTCACGTGATAGTATGTTGTGTTGATTTGTTTACCTGACTAAATTGAGATGCAAATGCAATCATTACCTGTGCATCTGTAAACACACGAAATGCATAAATCTCAGTCTCTGGTGCAAAACCAAGACACTCTGCATCTTGACCTGCAATAACACCAGCAACAAAAGTTCCATGTCCAAGATTGTCATTCAAAGTATCCTCATTAGTCCAGTTTGTGCGCTCCTGAAAACATTAGGCATCAATATAAAGATCAGTACTTTTCATTCAACCAAAAGCTTCAGGCTAATTGTAGTTTTATCCCAAAGACACAGGATTAAGTTCACATTTAAGCAGAATGGTAGAACATAAGTATAAAGAATGATAAACATCCACAAACAAGCAATACCTTAATATTACGGAAATGTGGATGATCAGATCGAATTCCAGTATCAAAAATTGCCATTTTGACTTTAGCACCAGTGTATCCTTTTGACCACAGAGCATCTGCCCCAAACAAGGAAGTGACTTGTGACTTCTACAACAAAATACAAAAACTATAAGCATATGACCTGAAAAAAGGGTCCAAACAAAGTATTATGACTCGTGTTCCATTCCAAATTACAAAAAAAAAAAAAAAAGAAGAAAACGTCAACATATTATGAACGAACAAGCATTAAGATAATCGAAAGATCGTTACCAAAACTGTTTCTAAGAAGTATATCGAGTTTCAACATAGAATAGTTAATTCCAGATGAATTTATGCACGATAATATAATTAAATGATTAAGTATACAAATTACAAAGCAGAAATTGAGTCCTCATACCTGCATCATGAGATGACGTCCCCAATGAATCGAAGAATTACTAGTTGCCGCCACCGCATGTGCATGATGCTCTCCTTCGCTAAAGGACATCGAAGTGAATATCTTACCAGGTCGTTTCTTCACATCCACAAAAGCACCACCATCATTATTACCCAGCAAATCCCTTTTATAGGTCAAATCTATATTCACATCTTTAACCATCACCAATCTCTCAATCTCCGCAATCAGTAACTCCCTCTCCGATTCCTCGATAGCCACTAAACCAAAATCCGTCGCGAAATTCATCGCCGGATTGCGCCGCTCGATCCATTTCCAGCCGTCCGATTTAACTCTAGACTCCAAATACTGACGGTGATGCTCCGCCTTTTTATACTCCTTGAAACGGACTATGTACCTGGGGCTGTCCCGTGTTTCTATTCGAGTCCCGTTCTGAGCGGTTAGGTTTAGGGTTTCTTGAAAGCGATTGAGAGAATGGAAGACGAAGAGGGAGATGAGAGCAATGAAAATGGCGGATTTTGAAGGAAGTGGTGTTGAGGTTTGAAGACGCTTGATCATGGCGATTTGGTTATCAAGGTCGTTAATGGTTTGATTTGGCGGGAAATCTCCTGCATCCGGGAGAAATGAAGAGAGAATGAAGTCGAATCTTTAGTGCAGTTTCTTTCTCCATTGATGCTTGCTGGCTTTTTTAGGAGGAGGCATTTTGTCGTTTCAGAAGCTGTACGTCGTTTCTGTCACGTGACAATAACGAACTAGAAATACATGAATGGAAAATGCGTGCAACTAAAAAAAAGGGAAAAAGAGCAAAGGACAAACAAATATTAATATTTGTCAAAATTAATAAGTTCAATGTTAATAAAATAAAATTAATTATTAATAGTAGAGCTTTTTATGCAGTAATAATTAACTTTTAAAAAATAATTTTTTTATTATATTTAATTTAATATTAAAAATAAATTTAATTATTAATTCGTTAATTTTTTTATGTTTAGTATAACAATTAACAAATTAATATCAAAAGATATGTTAAAATTTAATTCATTTATTTTAAAATAATAGTATTCCGTTGCACTAAAAATAAGTAATATAATAAATATATACTTATTAGGAATTATATATTAATATGCATAAATTTTAATCCAAAATTAATCAATAGTTAAATGGAGTTTCAAAATTTACATTAGATTAAGGGTAGTAATATTAGCTACTCCTAACATAGTGAAAATGCACTGATTAGAGGGTGGTATATTGAAATAGCTAATATTATGATCCTATAATATATAATCTCCTTTATTTTTGTACTAAATGTATGTAAATGGCCGACTCAAAAAAAAAAATGTCATGTTTATTTATTTTATTAAATATAAATGAATTTTTATTAAAAAAATAATAAAAATAATGGATATGATAAATGAGTAAAATAATTAT
>CANXYI012227727.1:0-12715 GCA_948208565.1 Hura crepitans | reverse complement strand
ACTTGAAAATAATTGAAATAAATATTTGGTGAAAAGGGAAAGTGATTAGCTGAGTTAAATTAAAACTAGAAATGGAAATAGAACTGCAAATTGATTAAAAAGGTTGAAGGAATAAATTATAAGATAATGTAAAAAATTATTAATACACAAATAATGAATGGGCAGAAATTAAGAAAACCAACAGATGGTAACTTTATGGAAGCCAAGATATAAAATGGAGACTATAATTAACGGAGGCCTAAGGATATATGTATGGTGCAATTATTATGAAGAATTTCATAAAGGTATATCGAGTTAAATACTAGATAATGCAGGAAATAAAAATATTATGATAATTATAACAATAATTGTGGGAAAGTATTAAACCTGGGAACTAAGCTATCGTAATATAATGTAAGGAAGTGGTAACATAAAATCATACGGTAAAATAAGTTGAGATAAAAGGAAGTAAGGTAAAATGAGCATACTTTGGCAGGAGAAAGGAACCAGAACTAGACATAAGATGAAATAGAAGGCAATCAAATGATGATAAGAAAAGTAATGAAACTTGAGCCAATGATATGGTAACTTAATAAAACTAGAAGGATATTAGATGGAAATTAACTGATAAATGAAGCAAGATGACCAATGAAGATAATATGTTTTATTATGGATATTCCAGATAATTAACATAATGGTTGTGAAAGTAATTAAAAGGGAATGTGGGTTACTGGTTGAGTATACACTGGATAGGTTAACCGGTCAACTAGGGATTAACAGCTACTAAAGGCTGAGTCTAAATGGATTTTAGCCTATGTATGGCAGGTGCAGCCACTGAGTATTAATTTGAGCCTATACTCTTCGGGTATTGGGAGGTCTACGAACTGATCCCTACTACCCACTTGTGGATATTGGTAGGTCCTATGAGGCTAATCCCTATTATCCCCTTTGCAGATATTGGGAAGTCCACAGACTGATCATTGCTATTTGCCTTTCTGATATTGGGAGGTTCTTAGAAACTAATCCCTATTATCGGGCAAAGGGTGTGTACAGACACCGAGGTCCGAAATGTGGGCCATTGTATAGCTTGGTATTTGTCTGATTCTCAGATTGGGTAGGTACAGCTATCGAGGCCCAAAATGGGGGCCACTGCATAATGTGATTCTCGTTATCCAGTGGTTGGGAGTTCTTCCTAGACCTTGTAGGTAAAAATGGAATAATTAAAGAACTTGAATGAATTTAATAGTGCTAATAAAAGAATAAAAAAAATCTTAACTATCATAATTGAGATGGCATGTGAGCAAATACAATAAGAACAAGAATTAAGCTATAAGAAGAGACTTAAAAAAATCACATAAATCTTAGTAGGAACCCTAAAGGAAGTAAAAGACTGGTGGAATAGTGGTGGAAAATGGAAACATACAGGAAGAAATGAGTTATAGAAAGTGAATAAAATGTAAGGCCTTCCTAGATAAATCTAGAAAGAATTACCTAATTCAAGCTAAGCATATAGTAACCTTTATATATAAGATAGAAAGGACTTAATTGGATAGATTAATAAGGAAATGATGAGAACAGGTAGATAAACTATGTAAATCAGGTAACTTAAGTATTGGAAGAAAATAATGGTATAATGATTCAAATTAGTATAAATCACAAGTAAGCACAGTTAAAATAGTCCCAACCAACCTAGGTTAATGGTCCACATGAGGTACAATAAGCAAATTAATAAATAGTCTTAAACCATTGCTTTAATAGGAGAAGGGATATAATAGGAAACCTTAATAGGAGATTCAAGATAGTAGGTAAATGACATAAGGAAATTATTGTGTGCATGTTTGTGTTGCAATATAATGTATGTTTGGTCAAATTCACCACTGAGTGTATACTCAGCGTATTAGGTGTCCAATGCGCAGGTGGTAGTCTTGGATGGTATGTAGAGGATAACTAGTAGTGCAACTGAAAACTGTCTAAGTATGATGTTGTCTTATTAACTTGTGATGCTTTAGTAGATAAAGGCACATGTGCATGTTACTGTGGGTAGTTACGTGATATAAGGTCTAGACAGCTAATGTGATAGCCTATAGTTATATATAAAGAGCTCCTAGCTATAGTAACAGCTTAGGCTGATATTTGGCAGTAAGATTAGGCATGTGAATATCATATGCTTGGGAGGTTCACCCCAGATCACCGAATCACTTGAACAAAATTTTCACATTGAATAGGATTAACTTGAATAGAAGTTAAACAAAAGGCCCCTAGGAAAATCCAAAGATGGGTGACCTCACAGAAAGTAGCACTCTTTGCCTTTTTTCTTTGAGAATAGAGGTGTTACAATAACTTTTGAGGTAGCAGAGTTCATAAATTTATATATTTAAGGGGTAAAAACTTAGATTTTTCCAACTTCAAAGTGTACATAAAAGGTTAATCTGCCAATTTTAATTGTGTAGAAAGTGATATGTTAATGTGAGGTATATAATTAAATACTTTTGCTAACTTTGGATATGTTGTTATACACACACGAAAACAAACACGAGCAGCTGTGCAGGTATTAAAAGTTGAAAGCATTGAAAGATAAAAATTAAAATAGAAAAGAATTAGAGGTGAGCATAATTTTTTATTTATAATTGAGTTAAAACAATTAAAAATCGAACTTAGATAAAAAAAAAAATTCTAACTAGAATCCAATTGAATTTTAAAAAAATCGAATTAAATTTTATTAAATGCATAAAATTGAAAATTTTGGTTTAAAACAATGTATTTTACCCTATTTCGATTAATCAAAATAATTTTTGATAAAATTGAATTGATTCAATTGACTAATACTTTTTTATATTTTTCAAATCAAAACTGAATGAAATAATTGAATTAACAAATTAAAACCATTAAATTTGACTTTTAATGAAAACTAAAATGATGACCGCGTGATGTTGCTTTGATAAAAAAAAAAATATCTAAGATTTAACAAATATAAATAAGGTTATAATTTAAAGACAAACATTTAATAAATTTTAATGAAAAAGATTTATTTTTAACTCGTTCCAATTAAAAGATGGCATATTTATTTTTGTCCCATTATTTTGATAGCAAAAATTTATTCTTTACCAAAATATATACAAAATATTATTAAAAAAAGAATTATATGCATAACCCTTTTTATACATAACATTATAAACGATATGTTTATTATTAATTTTTCCTTTAAAAATTCTCATCAAATTTGATTGAACTATATTTCTAAAGATTTATTTTTGTGTTATTAACATGTGTCATTCAAAATATATTTATATTTGCTTGGTAAAAATTTATATTTTTTTTGCATAATTTTTTTAGTATTAACACCTTTTTAACACAAAATAATTTCTAAATTTATTTTTATTAAATTTTTAAGAGTAATTCTTCAAGTATGCTTAGACATTATCTTTTAATTAGTCGGTTAGACATGCTTTGCATGGACATAAAAGATATATATACATAAAAATTGTTAAAAAAGTATCAATTATAATGTAAATTATATTGAAAAAGTTAAAAAAATTTGTCTAATTATATAAATTTTTTAAAATTGTAGCTCTAAATTTAAATGTGATAGAACTATATTAATATAAGTTATATTATTAATAAGTTAAAATGGACATTTTACCAGTAAAAATCAATTATAAAGTATTGTAAGATATCGAGTTTGAACTCAAATTTTATCTTTTTATCTATAAAAAATAAAACAAAGAAGATAATTTATTTAGTATATAAAATTAAAGAGATGAATGCTACAATAACTTTTAAATTGGTGATTAATTTTCTCTTATTTTTATGTCTGTTTCTCTTCTTTATATTTTTTTTATTGTTTGCATGAAAAATCAATTAAAAAAATTGGTATTAAATGAACTAATCTTTTTAAAAAAATTAATTTTTTTGTTGCATGGAATAGAAGACTATTTTTAATAATTAACAATGAAAGTAAAATGGAAGAGAGATAAAATCAATTAATTAATTATTAAAATAAATTGTACAAATTTTTGTTCTACCATATTAAAATTTAAAGATTTTAAACTTTCTTTAATTTATTAAATTATTGAAATGAGCGTTTCATTTTTTAAAACACTTGCTTAGTAGAAAATAACTGTTAAATTCGTATATTCAGATTATTAAGTCATAATATAAATTTGGTATTATTAATTTATGACTGTATATTGTTTTTTTTATTTGTAACACGTGAAGTTTAAGTTTACTATTTTATTTCAAAATTACCTAAGCATACTTGGATAATACCTCAAATAACCCATTGCAACTCAACTTCTATTTTATCATCCACAACTACATATAAAAATAAAAATTAAAAATCATGATATTCATTAAATATAATAATATTATGACAAACTAAATTTAAATTATATTTTTTTGTTTTTTATAGCATTCACGATTTATTCATTAAATATCTTCCATTTAATAATATTTGTATGGCATATTTCTATTGCACATTTTAATTGATAATAGGTATTTATTTGATTGAATGTGAATAGAAAAGGAAATTGATGGATTATTTACCAATAAGGAAATATATGAGATGGTATTAATATGAGAAATTAATTACATGTGAGTGAAAATTATTATTAATTAAAAAATAAATTTAAGAAAATTTAAAAATCTTAAAAATTATAAGAAAATAAATAAATAACAAAGTTGATTAAGAGAGCTCCACATCATTAGCTAAGCTCAACTATTACATTATTATAGATGTAGATTATAGATAGATTATAGATTATAGATATATGTATCTTTCCAAATTTATTTTTGAAGCTTGATATTATAGTATATATAGGTCTAATTGGAAAACAATTGTTTCCTTAATATTATTTTACTAAGAGAATGACAAATTTAATTGTTCAACTATACACTAAATTATCACTTAGGATAGAATTATCTGTAGTTCAAAGTTGAAAATCTGATCCGATTTTTACCCCATTTTCAAATTATATAATTATAAAAATTATTATCTTAAAAAATATGAAATGAGTATAATAAATAATAAAATGTACTATACTTAACATATATTTAAGGTCTCTTAAAGAACACTTCGACTATAGAGCTGACTGTAGCATAAAGAAAATCATATATTGATCTCGGCTCCTTGTTACGTGGTCTATGTGGACTATTTGAATGTCCTCGATAAATCTATGCGGACTACCATATCCACATATATGGTAAAAACTAACATAACTTAATAGAATGATTAGTACAATAATATGAGTTCCATGCGGACCTTAAAACATATTAAAATCATATAACATAATAACATATAGATATTCACATATTAACTAGAACATACATATAACTAGATCTACTACATCTTTACTGTTAATAAGCCAAAATCATCAAAATGGTTACAATGTCAAAATAAGTAATCATTGTATTTCTATGTGGACTTGAATCCTCATGAAAAGAGGTCTATACAAACCAATCATGATTCAAGGAATAATTTGAACATAAAGAAAGATATGTTTTATGTTAAATTACTTTTATAATCGACATGAGGATTACAATGAATCATCTCATATGTCAAATTTATCATTGAAAATTCTCAATTAATGATGAAAGTAATTAAGATAAAGGCCTCTAGCTTACCTTGTAATAAAGGTCCAAGAAATAAATAGAAGGTAGAATTTTAGAAAGAAATTATGATTTAGGAGTGGGTTAGGATTAGGAGTGTCGCTTCTATGGCAGTATTTTTTAGAATAGTTCTTGGTGTTTTCTCAAATAAAATGGGATTTGATTTTTCCTTAATAAAAGGTACCATAAAATTGATTTTAATAAAAGCCAATCTTCTAAAGATGAGAGTTGGGCAGATACCACCAATTCCTATGAAATTATAGTAATTGTTAGGTTATCTTTCAAATAATGACTAGCCTATTTTATGCATGTATATTTTTATATCTTATCATTTGTTGTAAATATTTTAATTATTGCCATTTATTTTTTCCTTACTGTCCAAAGATGACAGATGTTTTAAATATAATAAATTCTTGTATGATAAGGGATTGACAAACATTAAAATATAAAAGAGGTATATTATTAGGGCATAAATAAGATTGAATTCAAACCCTTTTTAGGCAAAAGATTAGTAGATTCCTAGTGTAAAACCAAGTGTTAACTCTCGCCCCTTGATAGTGGGGACTTTGTTGGATGAGAATTGAATTCGAAAGTACCTAAATAATATACCTTTTAATATTTTAATTTTTATCTGTCTCATATGTTACATCCTTTATCAATTCTCTTTGTTCCCTATATGGTGTTGCAAAACATTAACCCATTTTTCACTCAAATTTGGGGGATTACTAGCATATCCATCACTTACAAGCCTCATACCATTGGGTATATCGAATGATGAAATAATTGATACCTTTATAATTAATTGGAAAGAGTTGTTAAGTGGGACCTCTGCTTCAAAAAGTACTTCTAATTCTTTTTCTAAACCTTTTAAACATAGAGATACCCAAGTGCTTTAAGTGTCAAGGATGTGGTCACTATGCATTTAATTGTCTTAATAAAAAGAACATGTTAATTAGAGGTTGTGAAATTATTTATGAAAGTGAGCATGAATCTAATAGTGATAGTATACCACCGTTAGAAGATTGTTTTGATATTGATAATGATGTTGAGTATGTTGTCCAAGGTGAGTCTCTAGTTGCTAGGCGTGCATTGAACTTGAATGTCAAAAAAAGGAAGCTTAGAATAAAGAGAAAACATATTTCTCACTAGATTCTTAGTTAGTGGTAAAGTTTGCAGCATGGTAATTAATGGAGGGGATGTACTAATGTAGCTAGCACTACTTTAGTTGAGAAATTGGGACTTAAATGTGAAAAACATCCTAACCCATATAGATTGCAATGGTTGAATGATAATGGTGAAGTGAAAGTCACTAAACAAGTTCTTGTTGCTTTTTTTATTAGCAAGTATAGTGATAAAGTTATTTGTGATGTTTTAGGTAGACCTTAGCAATTTGATAGGCATGTTATATATTAGAAATAAGTACTTATTTGAGTTTACAGGATAGAAAATTGCACTTACACCTTGTCACTAAAAAAAGGGCATGTTGAACAAGTGAAATTGCAACAATGATTAAATGGGAATTCAGGTGCTGAGGTGAAAAAGAACAATAAGAGAAAAAAGGCAAAGAGAGAAAAAATAAAGATAAAGGCTTAATGGTTAGTGATTGCACAAGTGAGAAAAAGAAAGAGGGATGTGCAAGAAAGAAAATGTTAGTGTGTGATAAGAGTGAAAAGAATGAGAAATGTGTGAAGAGTGATGAGAAAAAGCAAAAGTGTAGTGAAAAAAAAAAGTAGGCAGCCTTGCTTTTATGTAAAAGAAAGAGATATGAAATATGCAATGATAGGTAAAAGACGCTTAATTCTTATTCGGTTTAAGGAGAACTTGTTCTCCATAATTGACCTTGACCCTTATTTGCCTAGTGTATTTATATATCTTTTGCAGTAGTTTGAAAATGTCTTTCTAAGTGACATGCCTTTGGGTTTATCACTATTAAGAGGCATTGAGCACTAATTTGATTTCATTCCTGGAGCTCAAATACCAAACTAACTATCCTATAAAAGTAATCCAGAGAAAGTAAAAGAGCTTCAAAGGCAAGTAAATGAGCTATTATCAAAGGGACTAGTTAGGGAAAGCATGAGTCTATGTGCTATTCTAGTACACTTTATACCAAAGAAGGATGGTTCATGGAGGATATGTATGGATTTGAGTAGTTAATAGAATCACAATAATTTATAGGCATCTTATACCCAGACTTAATAACATGTTGGATGAATTACATGGTGCTTGCTTGTTTACTAAAATTGATTTGAAAAGGGGATATCACCAAAGTAGGATGAAACCTGGTGATGAGTGAAAAATAACTTTTAAAATAAAATATGGTTTATATCAGTAGATGGTTATGCCATTTGGTTTGACTAATGCCTCTTGCATTTTCATGAGATTAATGGACCATGTTTTACATGAATTCCTAGGTAAGTTTGTGGTTGTCAGAAGTTTTCATGGTTTAGTTAGATTCTATAGAAGGTTTGTAAAGAACTTTTCTATTATTGCTACTCTATTAACTGTAATAATTGAAAAGGAATATGGGTTTAAATGGTATAAGGAACAAGAGACTACGTTTAACACTTTGAAAGAAAAATTGTGTTCTACACCTATTCTTGTTTTACCTAACTTTGATAAAACTTTTGAGATTGAATATGTTGCTTCTGGGATTGGTATAGGGGCTATTTTGATGCAAGAAAAGTAACCAATTGCATTTTTTAGTGAGAAACTTAATGGAGCATAACTCAAGTGTTCCACTTATGATAAGGAGTTGTATGCATTGGTCCATGCATTAAATGCTTAGCACCATTATTTGCTTCCAAAAGAGTTTATGATTCATACTAATCATGAGTCTTTAAAGCATTTAAAAGGACAAGGTAAGCTTAACAAAAGGCATGCAAAGTGGGTGGAATTCATTGAGCCATTTCCTTATGTAATATACTACAAACAAAGTGAAGAAAATGTTGTTGCTAATGTATTATCTAGAAGGTATACTTTAATCACTACTCTTACTTCTAAGTTGTTGGGATTTGAGCGCATGAAAGATATAAATACAAATGATATGGACTTTGCTGAAATTCATACTACTTTCTTAAAGGGTGCACATAACATGTATTATATCTATGAAGGTTTTCTATTTTGTGGTAAAGGAATTTTTGTGCCTAATTGCTCTTTGCTTGAATTGCTTGTTAAAGAGTCACACAGTGAAGGTTTAATGGGACATTTTGGTGTACATAAGACTTTAGATGTTTAATCTGAGCATTTTTATTGGCCTCACATGTGTAAAAATATAGAAAGAATCTATTCTAAATGTGTCACATGTGGCAAGCTAAATCTAAGTCTATGCCACATGGCTTATATACTCTATTACCTATTCCTCATAATCCTTGGATTGATATATCTATAAATTTTATGCTTGGATTACCTAGGACTAGGAGGGGTAGAGATAGTATATTTGTTGTTATTGATAGATTTAATAAGATGGCACATTTTATTGCATGTTATAAAATTGATGCTGCCACTTAAATTATTGATGTGTTCTTTAAAGAAGTTATTAGATTGCATGGAGTTTTTAGATCTATTGTTTCTAATAGGGATGTGAAGTTCTTAAGCCACTTTGGAAAGGTGTTATAGGGTAATTAGGTACTAAACTTTTATATTCTACTACTTGTCATCCACAAACACACAGAGAAACTGAAGTGGTAAATAAAACATTAGGAACATTGTTGTGTGCTATGGTAGGTAAGAACTTAGAAACTTGGAAGGATTGTTAGCAATTTAGTGAATTCAAATACAATAGAACTATACATTCTTTTATAGGTTTTCTCTTTTTGAGATTGTTTATAGGTTTAATCCTTTAACTATGTTAGATTTGATGCCTTTGTCATTGAATGACATTAATAGTTTAGATAAAGCTAGCAAGGTTAAAAGGTCAAACTGATTCTTATGAAGGCATGTGAGATATTTGAAAAGAAGAACCATGCAATTGCTTAAAGAGTCAATAAGGGATGCAAGAAAGTAGTATTCCAACCTAGTGATCGAGTTTAGGTGTATTTAAGGAAGGAGTGATTCCCTAATTATAGGAAGTCTAAACTTGATGCAAGAGGAGATAGACCATTCCAAGTGTTGGAGAGGGTCAATGATAATGCATACAAGATTGACTTGCCAAGTGAATATAATGTATCCATTACTTTTAATGTTTATAACCTTTCTCCTTTTGATATGGATTAGATTTGAGGAAGAATCTTTTTGAGGAGGGAGGGACTGATATGGTTTAAGGAGGGTAAGATAGTCTTTTGAACAATGGATGACAAGTTGATCACACATGCATACCTAAAGGACCAATTACATGAATAAGAGCAAGAAAGTTGCGAATTGGCTTTGGAAACTTGGCTAAAGTTTACATTAAAGAAATAAATGAAAAACTCACCAAAGAAGAGAATAACAAGCCTAATAAGTGAAATATGTTAAATGGGTAGCCTATTAATGTAACGACTCGAAAATCTTGACTCTTGTGAATAGTACTTCCTGGGTGAATAGTGCTTCTTGAAACTCGAGTCACACTAAATATACCAATGGCTAGTATTAATTATGAGAAATTTTGAGCAAAGTTTGAAGCCAAACCAAAGTCGTTCGGATAGTTAAAAATGCTAAATAAGATTTTATGGCAGTGTCCTCTGAATAGTGTCGCAAGCAAAGTTGAACCATAAATAAAATAAAAAGTTGCTCAAAATAATTTGAAAATCTTACAACCTGGTACTCAAATATTCCGAATAGTCCATTGGCTTTGGAATCAGAATTTTCTGAGATTGAGAAGTATTTTTACTGAATTTTTGAGAAATAAAATGTATTAATTTTTTAGGTTTTTATCGTAGTTTGGGTTCGAGATTTTGAGAGGATTTAGGGCTTGAATTTATCTAATTTTTGGGACATAAATAGGGGAAAACTAACTTTTCTTTTGGTTATAATAATTTTTCAAATGAAGGAAAAATTATTTTTGGGAAAGTATAAAAGGGGAATTTCTAAATTCCTTCCCACACACCATAACTCACCTCCTCTACCCCTCTCTTCTTCAAAATCCTGTCCACTCCCTCTCTCTATCTCTTCCTTTGATTTCTTCCTCCACAGAGGGACCCACTCTGTGAGCTTATACCCAAAATGACAAGTGTCCTGAGATGAGTCCGTGGATACTAAAATTATTGGGAACGACAGAGTATTTCGGGCGAAAAATCGAGAAGAATTTTGAGGTGAATAGTAACCTTCTCTCTCTCAGGTTTTTCTTTTTCACAAATTTTATTTTTCTTGGGTTCTTAAGGTGTCGTAGAGGATATATCTAGGCTCAAAATATTTTTTCAACATGCGAATTATTTTATATTATTTATTAAAGTTTGTACCCTTTTGAATTTATAGGCGAGGCATCGACTTGAGCCTCCCGAGGCAAGGAAAAGGCTTAGGCTAGCTTCGGGCATCCCGTATGACTCATTTTGTTATGTGTAATCACATTAACTTTGGATAAATGCTTGAATTTCTAATATGTCCATTTAGTTACATATTAGCAATAAATGCCATTAATTGTTATAATGCCTAATAAATGTGTATGTGTGTGTATATCATTAAATGATGTTATTACATGGTATGAATGTGATACATGGTGAATGTATGTGGGTTGAATGGTCCTTAAATGATGCCGTGTTCATTTATGCCATGAAAAGACTATACAATGCTAATATGCGAGATAAATGTCATGTGACTGTATATATTTGTTTGGAAGTGTATGAATGTAATATTAAGTGTCTAAAAATGGCATGTAATGGTAAATGTGTATTATGTGTGTCTTTTATGGCCTTGGGCATGTAAAGGCTAAAATTTGTATATGTCAGCCATATATGTATAATTATTAATTATGTATGCAATTGACTCGAATATCGTGTTTTATGCCAAAGTACCATTTTAAATGTACATTTATGATGACTAAAATGTGTATGCAAGCTTGGTGATAGCCAAATGCCAATTTGCATGTTGTATGGCTTATTGAAGCGTAGGTGGGCATATAATGCATATATGTCGCTATATACCAAAAATGTGTATAAAATGACATGTTAAGCAGAATGTGATAGTTATGCACAACCATGATCCATTAGATGCTATTATGCATGTTAATAATGAAATAATTATAAAGATACGTGTTTATGATTGCCGGATGAGTTTTCTAGCTTTTACACTTAGGCAATGTGCCTAATCGGTGTATTGAGCTCGTATGAACTTATATTTGGCAATGTTATGTTTTTGTTAACACATGTTGTTAGCATGATTGTTTAGGCCTTGTTGAGATGCGAAATGGCCATTGGGGTGTGTGTATGCATTAAATGACAATAATTATGTGATACGTTAAAAATGGCTTAAAATGAAATAATCGACCAATTTAATGATGCCTATACAGTTAGATAACCTAGTGTGGATAGGTTGTCTAGTCAACTAGGATTAGCAGTTGCAATGTCTACCTTCGGGTAGTAGGCCTTTGGGTCATGATGCATATTATTGTGTAGACGGACACTAGGCTTTCAAGCCGTTATTTAACACTACATATGTGCGAGCCTTTGGGTTGATGCATTTTGTATCCATAGATACCAATGCCTATGGGTACATTGTTTAGCACTTTTGGGTAGCCCATTATCCATTATCAAACTTTGGATAATTGTCTCTTTAGTATGGGTATAAATTAAACAAATAATTATAATAAAAAGGATAATTGTGGTTATAGCATAAATAAGCATAAAATAATGATGTGTGCCTTTTAAATGATGCATTATGCATGATATATATATTTTTGGTATAATGTTAGGTTAAATCCATTTATATGATGTATGTGTTATACCTTGGAGTGTTATACTCGTAATTTTGATGGCTTGATGCACATAGGTTTTTAGGACCTGAATATGCGAAAATATCGCATTTTTATGGTAATGGATCAAAATGCATTTTTGTATGCTTGTTATCATGTAAAATAAAGCACGTGTATGTTGTGACCTAGATATGGATGAGTTGTGCGTGTAATTGAGTTTTATTCATGATGAAAATGATTATGCTATGAGTATCGACCTAATGTGGTCTTTGTGTTTTTAAAGACAAGTACGCGCCATATTGCATGAAT